>LR543300.1:0-70065 GCA_900536305.3 Caenorhabditis sp. 40 LS-2015
AGAAACTCCTGAACGATCTCAAGGTGCGCCGCGTTGCTGATGTGATCTGGACTGACGAGAAGATTTTCACCATTGAACCTCTTCCCAACCGTCAAAACCAGAGAAAATTGTTGTCACCGGGTGACAGTAAGTCCCCAAAACGCCGTCTGGCCCATAACCGCCTTTTTCCGAAAAGCATTATGGTTTGGGCTGGAGTGACGTCAACTGGTAAAACCCCGTTGGTTTTCATTGATAGAAATGTGAAAATCAACTCGGAAGTGTACCAAAAAGTTGTGTTGAAGGATGCTTTGATGCCTTGGGTGACTCAGCACTTTGCTGGTCGTCCGTACATCCTTCAATAAGATTGGGCTCCGTCCCACGGCTCTAGATCGACCAAACTGGTTCTGGACGCTCATTTTCCTGGTTACTGGGGCAAGGACATGTGGCCAGCTTCGTCGCCAGATCTCAATCCTATGGACTTCAGTGTGTGGGGACTTTTGGAGAGTAAGATCTCAGGAAAGTCCTACGGAAGTATCGAAGCTCTCAAGACCGCCTTGCTCAAAGCCTGGGACGATATCGACGACGACTACCTCCGCCGCACCACTGATTCTGTGATCATGCGTCTCAAGGCCTGCGTCAAAGCTCGAGGATCCAATTTCGAACATCTCTTGTAAATGTTATCTTATGACCTTATTTCAACTTTTAATAAAGTCTCTGAGAAGAAAAATCTGCTTTTTCGAGAATGCCAGCGAAAACAAAACGTTGTATACTTATCAGCCACCCTGTAGTTCATTTATCTTGGTTCTTTGGTTTTTAAATTAAAGTGAAATCTTTTTTCGTTGAAAACAATTTCTTTCACAAGTTCTACATGAAAAAAAACCAAAATTATAGATTCGAAAAAAAAAGTTTCAAGCCGAACTTGATTTTGGCAAAGGAATGCAAAAAGTCCCAAAAGAAAAAGGTTTTTTTTGATTCCAAAAAAGAGGCCGAATTTAACCAATCCTGAGTCATGTCCTCAACGAACCAAGTTTTTCCGAAGTTTTACTTAGTGACCCTGATTTATTCATGATTCCAGCTCGTCTGTTTTCTGAACGATATTTAGAGGAAAAGATGGAGAATCAGCTTTTTATCTCATTTATAATATCTTTCCTTAATATTGAAGCATCAACTGTTCGAGAATTTCCGTTTAAAACGAATGCTCTCCATGGATACTGTTTGGTTCATATGGTTTGAGTATATCTCTGTTGCTTTAATCTAGGTGGGAACAAAACGATTGCTATTCGCAAGATCTTGAAAATAACATGAAACAGAAAAACATTTTCAGAAACTTCAGTTTTGTATTTTTAATTTATGAACGTTTTCTGACCCTTTGTCCCCTTTGTAGTGACTGATCTCATGAAGGACTTTTTATCTCAAGAGTACCTCAAAAAAAATTTCCGAACAAAAAGTTTGAAGATCAAATAATCTCGCTAGGCATTCTTGTAAGATCTTTCCATATACCATTTGACATGTAACATTCGATAGTTAAAATCTTCAAATTCCAGATTTCTAGAAATCCAATTCAAAATTCACAGATTTTCCGAATATTCACCCACCTCAAAGACTAAAAATAGATCAACGTCTGTTCTAAACAAAATGCAAAAAGAATCTCTAATCTCATGACATCCTCCTCCACTTCTGAAATATGATCACTGCTTGATGCTCTCAAATTATAGCCAATCATCACCATCAACTTGGGCTCCCCGTTTTTCAGACACTCATTCCCCAAAATTCCTCTTCCTTCTCTTTCATGGAAATTGTCAGAGATCCTCTCGAAAGAAAAAAACCTTTTGGAACTCAAAACCAACCGTTTTTTCAGCTGTTTCTTCTTCTTCTCTTCTTTTTATTACTCATGTCTCTTTTTCTCTCTGAAAAACACTTGCCTCTCCTACACTTCTCAATTAATTTGTAATTTATAATTCTCCGACTTTTTTCTGCTTCCAGAAGTTCAGAGTTCTAGAATGCAGATGACGTGATCTTCTTAAGACATAATGTTTCTTTTTGATGATGACTAATGTCCTGACTTTTAGATGAAAGTTTTCTAGTAGGCGAGGTGGACTATAATTATGACTGGAGGCTATTGAGAAAATGAGAAAAGTGTGATATTTCCGGGAAAATGTGAAAACGTAATGTGACTTAAAATTATTAGGAGAAAAGAAGACGTCAATGTTGACCAGGAGGTGCTCTTTATTTAAGTTGCCGAGAAATGTTTCCGGCTTCAAAAAGTTGTTTTAGTCTTCCCGTTTTTTAGATCAATGTTTCATCAAAAATAGCTGAAGTAATCCTGTTTCAAGGTTGTGATATTAAAAGTTGAGGAAATTTTAGAGATGCTAGTGAACAAACTTGAGTTTATTTTTGCAAACTAGGATTAGACAGAGCAATAAGAAGGTCCCCGGATTGAACTCTGTCTCCAACGAAAGCACGTTTTCTAAGGTGTCGAGGTCTGATTGAAATTTTGATTTAGGAATATTCTACAAAAAAAGGAGCCTGTATTTTGAATCATAAAAAACTTCTCCAAGAAATATTTGGGAACTCAAACCTACCTTTGACACAGTGGAAATTTCATCGCTGGACATAAACAGCATCAACCATTCCCCGTCGAAAATAATTTGTCACTCATTTTCGAATTTCTAAGAATACACCGTTTCTTGAACTCTATTCAAAAGGAAGAAAGTTTGCAACACAATTGTACGATTGGTCTGAGTAAGTGAAACTCTAATGTTTTTTGAGAAATCCTCTCTCTGGAGTTTCCAAAAGTCCTATTTCAAAGAAACTTATGGCATTCGATAGAAATTTTCACCAGGAAATCGTTCTCACTCAGGTCAGTCAAGTGTTTGATTGACTTGAACATTTCAATTTTGACGTGACTTCAGAATATAGGTTCAGTAAGAAAGTTTCAGTTTCGAGAACGATTTGAATTCGAAAACTTTAGATGTCTGGAGTTCAAGAAAAAGGAAAATCGGAATCAACAACGTTTTTCTCCGAAACGCTGGGTTATCAAGAGCAAATTTCCGCTTCCGATATCCAATTCGAAGTCAATTTTGTTTCCTCGCTCTCTCGAAAATTCTCGATTTCATATCTTCTACAAATCATAGCAGTCGTAAAAATCACTAATTGGTCTGCGATCCTAAACCATCACTTTCAGACAACATTCTGACTTTGAAAATGTGTCAAGAGTCCTTCTGCTCGTCTTTTCCTAAAAATAAAAACTCATCATTTTGAAAAAAAAGTTATTTTTTGTCTCTTGCCTTTTTTCTCAAAGTATAATGACCACCATATTCTCAAGTACTTGTCTCCTCCTGTTTCCCGTTTTGGAAACCCTTTTGTTAATTTTGAATTCTGACTCTCCTCCTAGTCTATATTCAAACTTTCCCAAGTCTCGAAAACCCCAAATTTCCGTTGCGAAAAAAATCAAAAACAAAGAGAAAGAAGAAGACCTCCAAAACTTGAACAATGGTAAGTGATCTGTTTTTGTAGTTTTCAAAAAAAAAGTGAATCCCTAAAAATCAAAAAAAACAGAGAGGAAGAAAACCGACTAATTCAGGGTGTTCTCTCCTCGCGTTTTCTCTCATTTTTCAGTCTCTCCGGAAATTACTAAATTACTCGTGTTCTAATCCTTTAGTGACGAAAAGGAGCAGAGAGAAAAGAAGGGAGAGAAGTGTGATTCTGAATCTAAAAAGGAAGACGTTAACACTTCTGAGGCTCTTTTTTGCACGTTTTAGACTCTCTTGATGTGAATTTATGAGTTTTTGGAATTTCGAATGAGGTTCACTCCGATTATGGCCTCAAACTCTGAGTCAGGGTTTCATTCTAAAAAAAGTATTTTGTTGAAATTAAACATCATTTTCTTTTTTTTTCAACCAAACTTTTGAACAATTTGACACAGGAAATTTTTTACATTTTTCTCCGACCATTTTGTATTTTAGTTGTTGTTATTTTGCTCCCTTTTGACCCTCTCTGCCCTTCCCACTCCCCCCTCCTTCCCCTTATAATTTCTTCAAAAAATTATTCAAATTTATGTGTCAAGTTTCTCATATTACATTCCCTTCATCATAAATTATCTCCCCCTCATCATAAACTTTTCTCTTTTTTTCTTCACCTTCTGACTTCTTCTTCTCGACAATTCCAGAGAATTCATAATGATGACGTGGAATTGTTCGAGAAAAGTTGATTAGAAGAAAATGTTGTGCATTAGTCTGAGTAGGTTGTCTCCCAGATTTCGTGGAGACTCTTTGGTTCTATTGTGCTCTAGAGAATGTGTTCAGAATGGACAAGGGAATCGGAATTTTAGATTTGATGGAAGAAAGATTGAATGTTTCATTGGTATATTAAGCATATACATTGGAAAGTGACCCTTTGGATACAAGTTGAATTTTCGATTCAAAAGTGAAACCGTAAAATTGGCTTCTCTTTTTTTGACACTTCGGATTCAATCAGAGTTTTTGGAGAGTTTAGAATTTTTGTGAGGATTTCTCCTAGCTCTCTTGCTTTACTAGTCTTTTATGAAGCTGAAAAACAATACGACTTGAAGATATTTCCGAGAAATCTATGTAATCTGAATCAGGGAAAACAGACTGTGAATATTTTGAGACTTCTGTGAAACCGTAGAAAAATATTGTTATCCATTGTTTGATTTTTCCCGGGATTCATTATTTTGCGATCCTTCTGTTTGGTAGAGCCATTGTTTAATGTCAACTTGATAATTTCACAGTTTCTGGAATTTTTAAATTCTCTCCGTTTTTGTATGTTTCCCATTTCTCCGTGATTCATTTTTTCTCCAATTTCAATAACAAAGGCTAAAGTGACACGGGGTTGCAAAAGGGTACATGCGTTTGAATTTTTCGAGTTTTCTCGGGCGCGTCGCGGCTGCGAACGCGGTCTTGCGTGGCGCCACAGTGCAAATTATCACTGAAAAATTCATTGGCATGCTGCCACGTGCTTTTCGTGGCACTTTGATGAGGTCGTTCGCAACAAAGCGCATTTGCTTCTAGTACCCGTTTGCAACTCCGTGAAGTGACAATTTTGTTCACAACAATATATGGATGAAATCAACTAATTATCACCTAAGCTTATGAAAATTACCGAACAACAAAGAAGAAATCGTTGTGATTCATGTTCAGTTGGGACTAGATTGGCTGAAAATTGGTGACTTTTTGGCAAAGATGAATCACGGAATTGGGATTTCTTTATGTTTTATCACATTTTCCGATTTCAATTTCAAAGTGAAAATCGCCGCGCGACGTTGGGTCGTTCTCTTTGCAATAAGAATTCCGAAAAATGAACATATTCAAGTTAAATATCCCAATTTCTTATCCGTCAAGATGCCCTCTCCTTGGAGATGCCATGTAGATCAGTTGGTTACGCGTATAACACACTCTTGAACTTTTGCTTTTCTCCCCCCATATATCAGTAACAAATTGCCGTTTTTCATCGAATCCTCTAATCGAATCATTTGGCGGGTGATCAAATTTTTCGGTTTATGTATTTTCGGGAAGTGCTCTATACTCATTTTGTTCTTTGGTGACGCCCATTGATAAGATATAGACCTTTTCCCCCAGTTTCGGAACTTGTGTTTCGAACTCCAGGGGTTGAGTTGTGCAGTAAATCTGCTGGATTCTCTTTTTAGTTCATTTTTGACTTCATCGTTTCCTTAACTGTAGTAGCTGCGCCTGAAATTTTTTGCATCTCTTTTGTTTTACATGTGAATTATTCATGCTGACAAAGTGCTCAAGGTTGAGGGATTGATAGTCTTGTTTGTCCGGTTGTCGAGAATTCTTCATGTTCTTTTCTCGTATGCTGAATGCGTTCGAGAAGAGAAAAAAAAACAAATAGAGAAAGAGAAGGTTGTGATTAAACCACGGGGTGACGAATTTCTTTCAGTTTTTAGGGGAAAGTTAGAAATCGGAGGGAAACCGGAATTCAAAAATCCAAGTTTCGGAAACTCAACTTTTGGGGAAACTTCCGAGAGCCGATAATTTATATCCAACGGTTTCTCTAATTCAAACAGTCCTCCGAAGAAAGAAGGAGACGAACAGTAGTTTGAAAGTATCTGAAAAAAATTTAACGAGTTTTGGCAACAGTGATTTTTTTACTTTGGAAAGTGTGCTTGTTTCGAAAGGTTTCAGTTTCGAAACGTCCTAATTTCGAATCGTCCGAGTTTCCAAACGTTCCAAACGTTCAAACCTGAGTTGTCTTTTGCTAAACTTTCTCAGAATTCAATATTTCAGTTTCTTTTTTCCATTATATATTCAAGTTTTCTGCTATTCTGATCTATCTCTTGTTCGACCAACCCTCATGCTTACTCAGGCTCACAGATCAAAGCCATAAGCGGATTTCGAGATTTTCAGTCAGATTTTCAACCATGTTTTCCACTTCCCTCGTCAGATTATCTGTGTGACTTCCATCCCCCCGTTTTTTTTTCACATCCACCAAAAACGCTTTAATTTTTCCACCTTTCTTCCTCTGCTTTCTCTTTGCTGACCTCAATTTCTGTAGACACACTTTTTCCAATGTCTATGTTTTGAGTTGTGAGCCTAAACGTCACTAGATTAAAACTGGAGAAAAGTAATAATTCCTACTCCCCCCAATAATTGTCTTCTCCATTTCCACACATTATAGTATTTTCAGGCGACCCTCAACAAAAACAACACCAACTACTCCTCCAACGTCTCCATTGTTTCTGGAGAGGACGATCATCGACTAGTTCCACTTCTCACTCGGTTCCTCGAAACCATGTCGATGGTGAATACGCGTGTCGAGGCGCCGGATCTTCTGGTGAGTTGTTCAGGCTTTCACCCATGGCATTGTTTTTAGAAGTGGAAATATGACATTTCCTGGACTTCTCGAAACAGAAGATGTAACTGCAACTTTGATGGAAATGTTTCACTTATTGTATCGAGCTTGGCTAATGAAAAATGACGAGTAGTTTTGTTCCCTTGCTTTTGGCTTAAGTCTGGAAATGAGCTCACTTTTTTCTTTGATGGGACCACTTGGATCTCTGTTGAAAATGATGACCAGAGCAACACACCAAGTTAGCGCTTCCCAATTCAGTTACAGTAGCGAGATGGTTCTTTGATCAAGGAGACGCAGAGATTTGCTCTTTTTTTTTATTGGGCTTTTGAACCTGTGATGCTCGTTGTGAGAGTATGGAGCTAAAGTAAACATAAACAAACGCTTGAGATTAACACAATGAAAAATGAGATCTTGAAACGGAAATTCCCTTAAATTTTGTCTTTGAATCCTTCGGATTCAACAAAATCGGAACATCTTGAAATCTCATTATCTAGATTAAAAAAAAAAGAAGAATCTGTCTCAAGATCTTTCAGTAATACTAACCCAAGTGAACCGATTTCAAGATTGAAGTTCTTCCTTCATCTCAAGCTCACAAAACACTTAAAACGGAAACACGAAAAAACGACTTTGTTTTGAAAACTATTCTCTGTTTCATGGTTTCGGCAAATGCCAACCGCAACTTTTCAATCATTGGGTCTCTGTCTCGTTGATTTTTTTTAGTTTTCTTTTTGTGAATGAACAGAACTTCACTGCTTTATTACCAGCACAAACAATATTTCGAATTTCATAAATATTAACGAAGTTACTTCTGAAATTGAAAACTTGTTTCACTCTGTTAGTATAAAATCATGAACGCATTTAAATAGTTGATGGCGCCCCGTCTTGTTGAAATTCCATTCGACTTTCAAGATTTTTGATCTCAAACTGAACGTATTGAATTCGAAATCTCTAGTTTCATCTCCATGTGATATTGGAAAAGTAAGGTTTCTCTTGTCTGTCTACGCACTTTTTCAGTCAGGGATTTCAGTGTCATTTTCATTTCAAATTTCAATTTCAATCC
The DNA here is from genome assembly GCA_900536305.3 of Caenorhabditis sp. 40 LS-2015. Lineage (NCBI taxonomy): Eukaryota > Metazoa > Nematoda > Chromadorea > Rhabditida > Rhabditidae > Caenorhabditis > Caenorhabditis tribulationis. The sequence continues at coordinate 7,871 of LR543300.1, forward strand.
ACTCATCAAGCCGAAATTTTCCCGTTTCTCTCTCCTTTGATTGTTTCCTGAAAAGAAAGTTTAGTCAGTTCATCCCCTAATTGATCGCAAAAAGTGCCACTGACGTCTCCCTTCAAATTGATGTTTCATTTTCTTGCCAGAATCAAAGTTTAATTTCGAATGATCTTTCTCCCATTGTGATCGGGGAAGCGGAAACGATACATCGAGAAGGATTACTTTTTTAGTAGTTTTGAATTATGAATAGCTTGGAAAGATCACGTTGTCTCCAGGATTATATAGATGGATATAAAATGGTGGAAGAATTTTCGAGCATTTTGGAAAATGATTAAAAACCCACTTCATCAAAGTTTTATTGTTTCAGTCTAAAATCTTTCTAGCTCTGCTCTGCCAGAATCCCGATTTCATTCTTTTCCAAGCTTGCTATGTCTCTGTCTACTCGAATGACTCATGAAGTCCTAAGAAACCTTTTCCTAAGGAAACCTTTCGATATCCAGAAAAGAGAGAGAAACCAAGAATATTCATATTCCAACTAGTTCACCGTGTCTGAGACCAGTCAGTCATCCTTCTTTTCCACTCCTTCGCTTAAATTATTCAAACTCTCATGATGCGAGAAGAAGAAGAAGAAGTCGGAGGACGGCGGAAAGAATCCTATTGATATTCTTCGGAGAGCTTCTAGAAGCTCGGCTCGACTAGTTTACATGTTGAACTTTGTCCTTTTTTTTGAATTTTCCTTCTTGTTTCTTAGGGTGGTGAAGATAGTTTTCGCCTCTGTTTCACAGCTTGGGTGTAGATTCGAAGATTTTCGGGGAGGTATTTAGTTCTTGATGAGCAGTTAGGAAACTCCAGATTTTTGAATTTTGAGACACAACTTTTGAGGAAACTTTTTTTCAAATGTGCCAATTTCGAGGAATAATCGAATTCAGATTTCAAGTGTAGAACAAAAGCAGAGCTTGAAATGGTGAAGTTTCTTGTCATGAAATGAGTTTCAGTCGATATTGAAATCGGCCTATTATAAGACGTTAATGCTTGATTTTCATGATTCATCACATTCTACTATTCTCAAGAGATTTATAGCCATTTTCACCGTTTGGCCCCCAACGGCTTACAAACGACTGGTAGTCGCTTGTATTGGACTTGGGATTCAACTTCAACTGTTTCTGTTTTAGAACTTTCCCATTCGCAATGTTACAGATTTTTTCAATGAGAACAGTGATAAAATGAGAAAAGTAGAGAAAAGGTCATAGTTTTCCTTTTTGGAAAGTGTTCTTTCGGAAAATTGACCAATTCACATATTATTTTGAAAAATCATATAAACTGTTATAACGCACTTGAAACTGTGAAAAAATTAGCTTTTCAACCACAAAAAAAACCCATCGTTTTTTGATCGTCTACTTGTTCATTCCAGAAACTCAAAGATCTCAAAACTTTCAAAAAACTCAGAATCAGACACCCTCTCTATTTTTTTTCGTTTCCTCCATCAACTCCACCTGTCCGAAAACTCCCCCACCTTCATATTTTTCCACTCTTTATTCTTCTATTCAAATTTCAAAGATTATAAAAATCATCATCCTCCAACTCCAAATCCAGAGAACATTTTTGAAATCGAGACTTTGGAACGCGGAAAATAAACATGATCCATTTGGACAGGAAATGAAATTTCGTGCCCAGAGTCCGGAAATTGCAGAAAATTGGATTCCGAGCTCTCTCGGAGCTCAATTTTCAAAAAAAAACTTGTTCAAAAAAGAAGAGGAAAATAAGAGTTCCACTCTCGAATTCCAAGCTGTTTTCCGCTTCGGAACTTGATCTTTGAGGAGGTTTTTTGATGAGGGAGAAATTAACAATTCCAAGATTTCGGTTGGGATTTGCGTCAATTCCATGTTTTTCTTTTCAAGGGCTTCGAAATTTTTGCATTTTGAGAATTCAATATCAGATGACACGACCTTCTATTGCTTGAAACTTACTGTTTCGAATTCATGTGAAAAGTTAGCTAATTACAAAAAGGCCTTGGAGAATCTCAAAAGTTTTACGGTAGTTGAAGACGCCAGTAGCAATTCTATGGTTGGGAGAGATTTTGAGAATTTCTGATAGGTTTTGGAACATATTGAGAATTGAATTACAAAGAATTCTGATGAGTTCTGAAGTTCTTGAGAAATTTTCAAGTCATTTTCGAAAACCAGAAGGCTTTGACTGACTCTGACGCATTTCGGAGGATCTGGAGAGTTAAATGGGAGCCATTGATTTTGAGAACAAAGAATAATTCAAAATTTTGAAAACAGGATTCATTTCGACAGAGCTGTGATGGTTTCTGACAGAGTTTGAGATTCTGGATTTTTTAAATCTTATTATCTGCTTCAAAAGCTTCCCAAAACTCGAGTCAGTATTTCAACAATAATGCCATGGGATTCTCAATTGCATTTTTGAAAAATTTCAAAAAAGTTGAAGATTTCGAAAAACTCAATTCAAAGGTTTCTGATAAATTCTAAAAATTCATGCACATTTTCCTTATTACTTGTTTCAAATCTCCTTAAATTCTCAATCAATTTACAAAATAATAGTAACATCGAATCAATTTTTTGTTCTCCGAGTGTTTCTTGAACCTGGTTCATCCTGATCCACAGATTCCATGAAAACTCGGGAAGAAAAAAACATCCGCATTTCGAAGTAAAAGTTTTACAACATATTAGTGTTAGTCTCGTTTCTACATCATCTTCATCACCATTTCCACACACCTCAAAAATTAATCCTATCCAAATTTCAGACATCCTCTTTTTTTACTCTTTGAATCGGAAAAAATCCAATCTGAAGGTTTAACCGGAATGTCATTTTCAGCACTTATTTTTCTAGTGTTCTTCCTCATTTTATTCGAATTTTTCAGGCGCTGAAAAACATGCTCCGCCAATCCGATGGTACCCGAATGCTGCAGGAGATGAGGAGAAAGTTGATTCAGTTGCACACTTCTCAGGTTAGTTTTTCCCTTATTATCTGTTTCTGAGTTCACAAAAAGGTACGGATAGAGATGAGAGCCAGTTCTGCATTAGAATTGTTTCAGCTTTTCTTCCGTTTGCAGCAATTTTCAGCTCTCGGAAGTTTCGGTTGATTGAGCTGAAACAATGAGCAAATTGTGGGAGAACCCCTTTTTATTTTTAAGTCTTACTCAGAATGTGGAAAATGCAAAAAGTTATTTTCCACTTTTTTTTCCAATTAAAAGATCTCGGATTGGAGATAAAAAGAGTGTGAAATTTCAGTGAGCGTCACTTTTTGAGCTCGCTGAAAGCTAGGAGTGTAGATTCAGAAGATTTTCTTGGGTGGAATTTTTTTTGAATTTTCACTGTTTCTGATTCAATTCATTGCTTTTAGCTTTCTGTTCTACTTTTATTACTTACTTCTGAAAAAAAAATCATCATGATTTGAGAACAAGCATTCCCTCTCTATTGTGAACGAAATTTAAACAGCTCAGGAAATTCGGTCCAATCAATCCCTAGTAACTGAATGAAACTTATGAACGTTTTGAAACAGCAGAATTTTCGAAACTTAAAATTCTATGTTTTCGGAGCGAAGAATAACTCGGGGAATGCAAGTGATTGATCTAGATTCAGCCTTCAAGAAGTTTTTCTCCAAGAACATTTTAAATTTGACCGTTTCTTCGAACCAGTTTCATAACTGAAAGTTGTACAATTTCAATGATCTATAAATTACCTAACTTTTCAACTCGATCGATTCCAATCTTCAAATCTTCTTCACTCTAATCGCGAATTTCCGGCTTTCCTCCAACATCATCATCGTTTTCTCCAGTACCACTGCCCTTTTCATCTTTCCCTTCCCTCCCAGTCTTAGCAGAACTCTGAATATCAGCTTCTTGTTTTTCTTCCGTTTTTCTTGTTTTTTTTCCTTCCAAAAAACCTGTCACTTTTCACACCTGACGATGTGAGAAAAGTGATGAATGAGTGGAGTGGAGTGAGAAATGAGTGACATTTTCAGACTAGAAATTTGATAGGTTTCATTTTTGAGGAGTGAATTTTTAGAAGCTTAAATTTCTTTTTGAACTGTTTCAAAAAGTCTGTGAAATTTGGAAATTCAAAGTATAAATGATGTGTGACTTGCCGGAGGCAGAAAATATTGTCAAGAATTTTCGCATCAAAAGTTTTTGAGTTTTCCAAGTTCGCCTTCACTTTCTTTGAAGCGTTGTCACTCAAAAAATGGAAAAGCCGGATTCTGAAAGAAACCCCCGCACTTTTTCTCTTCCTTCTTTTGTTTTGGAATAATTCAAAAGTCTATAAAACTTTGAATTTTACTTGTGTTTTGTTTTCCGGTTTTTCTCTTTCCTGATGGGGAGAAATCGCAAAATATTGAGCGGGATTTCAAAAATTATTTTTGTTTCAAAAACTGCTGAAAGAGTTACTGATATTGCTTCGAGTTACTGACTACTTCAAACATAAAACAAAGTACAATTTTTTTTTTGCGAGAAGCCCTTTTTTAGTTTTAGTTCCGAAATTAGAAAATCTTAAAAGTGTCAATAGCTTTCTGCCCTTTTTGTCAACTAAACATGCTGCAATCTGAGCTGCAAGGCTGATATCAATTCTCAATAGACCGCAATCACCAATTTTTCTCATTTTTTGTGTTCTGTTGATTTACCGGGCAACGAAAATATATTCCGTTCCGTGAAAGTTTTAATTAGGATCTTATCACCAAAATAAGTATTACTGAGCCTGCTTTTGTATGAATATGTTATGGAAAATCTAGTTAAAAGTCTGGAATCTCAATGAAGCGCGATTAGAATAAATCACAATTTTTTTCTATCTTAATCAGTTTTCAAGTTGGCCAGAATTACACTCGAATAATCAGCGAATCTGTTGATTGAATAGCTGAAAATTGAAGAAAATTCGAGATTTGAATTCGAATTCTCGATAGAGTGTGAATTCGAAATATGCCAATCTTTGGGAAAATTTTTATTGTTTCACTGAACTTTTAAATTTAGATAGGGCAGCTTTTCATATTGCGACGATGGGATTTATTGCTGAACATGAAAATTATAAACAAAACTGCCCAATTGAACGATGTTTCGGAATAATCGGGGCGACTTGTTCTCTTTAAATTGATGCAGAAACAAAAGTAATTTCAATTTTTCCTAATTTTGAAAGTCTCAAGGTTTTGTTTGCAAAACCCTTCTTTTATTCCTTCAATCTTAAAGCCAAGATCAACTTCAACCATGACTTTCTAAATGGTGCACATTTGAGCTCCGAAAAATGTTCCTGTTTCTGTCAATTTTCAGAACTTCAGACTTTCATCCGAAAATTGATTCGATGTTGTCTCAATTCTTAATAGATGAATGTTTTTTCTTTAACTAGATTTTCAACTATTTAGTTCTTTTCAAAAGGTTCTCAGAGTCCAAAATTCTATGATGCTCGCCATCTAATCCACCTCAAAGGTTAGGTTAATCTTCCTTTTCGAAATCCACTACTTTTTTCGAAAAGTCAATCCTGACCCATTCTTTTTGTTCCTGATGGAGGCTTCCAAGAAATCTCTGACCTCATCTAAAAGTGTTTGATCTATGTACACCCTTGCTCCCCTTCATTTTTCGACATGACACTGTTACCTGATATCCTTCTGGATTGTCATGAAAGAATAATAACAAGGAGGTGGTGGTGGTGGTTTTGTATGTCTAACATGTATCCTCTATCTCTTATTTCTCGTTTTTTTTTTGCTTCCTTTTCGTCGCTTCCTTCTCGTTTTATTTCAATGATGATGAGAGGTCCTACATTTTTCTCTATATTTTTCATTCTTTGTGTGATATTGGAGGGCTTCACTCGTTTTGCAGAGAGAATCACAGCTCTATGATATTCAGAGAATGATTTTGAAATTTGAAATCCAAGAACCTCCGGCATGCATTTTTTCCCATTTTGCAGTTTCAATAGGTCCTTGAGTGTAGTCAATTTCTATTTTCCTTACTTCTCGATTATGCAGAAGTATTCTGCAAAAAACCATGAATAGCGTCTTAAAATTGGGTGGGTGGTTGTTCAGAGATTGCTCAATTTTCAGTTGATTCATCTGGTTTTTTTGAGATTTGAGCACCTTTTTTGATGTTTCGGTGGTTCAAGTTGAAGAAAATGGGATTCAATTTGAGTTATCAATTATAGCAAACTAAGAAATTCCAACCGAACTTGTAGCCTTTTTGAAACTGGGAAAAACATCTAAAAATTCTGAAATTCATGGAATTCAACTTTCGCTTAAGAATTTGAAGTAAATGTGACTAGTGTACTTGATCGAATAGGTCGACCATTGAGTCGAAAGTCGATCAAAAACGGGTCGACCTGGAACACTAAATGTGAGTCTAAATTTTTTAATCGTTATTGTTACTATTGTTAATTCGCAGTTCTTTGGCACACTTTTCAAGGAACATAACGTGATTTGGGAAGATATCTCGTCGCGCATTTTATATGTTCCTAAATCAACCTCACGGCGTTAAATATAACTTTCAATTCGAGCCGCGAAATTGAACTGGAAGGAAAACAAACGAACTGGAAAGAAAACAAAAAACCCAATTATTTTCACTGACTCCAAATATTTTTTACTGAAATTCTGATACAGTACTTTTTACTATCGAAAATGAATTTAACATGGGAAAAATGCCATAAATCCATAACTGTGCTTCAATGAGAATTGTTACAAGAACAATCAACAACTTAACGCTGACATTAATCTACTACACTTCTAAAACCACCTGATTCATTGAAAATTTCCGTGTGTCGAATTTTCAAAAAATGTCAGATGTTTTTTTTCACCTGGAACCCTAGCTCATTGTCATTTCCTCCCCCAATTTTTCAAGTGTTCGGAATATTGTCAGTTATTGTCGTGCCGACCGATTTATCTTCCAAATAATTTTGACGAATTCAATTTTCCCCTTTGATTTAACAAACTTATATCAAATTGGACACCCCCTTCCTCCTCCTCCATAAACAACGTAAGCGGCCGAGTTATTTATAAAAAAGAGCCGCGAGAAATTTCCGGTGCTTTTTCGAATTCAATGACAACCAATTATCCTCAACTTTTGGTTAGTCCAGGCTGAGTCATTTTTCTTCAGAATTCTCCGAGTTTGGAGCATTTTTTAGCCTGAACAAAGCACTTTTACAAAAGACCCTGCTTTTCCTTAATTCCCTAGAGACATCAGCAAAAAACAAAGGGGGAAATAAATAATAGCGTGTTTGTGAAGTATATGGGTGAGGTAATTAAGTGAATTGAGTTGGTGGAGTAGGAGGAGCGCCCTCTTTCTTTTCTTCCTTTCCATTTGAAGATTAACCTTTTCACTTTTTCAGTAGTTTCATCTAGCTCTTTTCTTTCGATTTCCGCGTTATAAAAAAACTGAAAAAAAAAGTTTGCTCGTAGTCTGGACTCGAACCAGCGTCCATCAATTGTAAACTGTCGGTAGGTTTTGGTAAGCAAATGGAATAGTGTAAACCGACCGGCAACGAAGGTACTCTTAGACTAGACTCTTCCAGTCGAAAGTGCATCTCATGGATTCCTCATCTTCCGATTTTCTCAGAGAGATTTTTAGACCTTGCTCTCTTCACTTATTTCCTTTTTCCCCCTACCGGCGTTTTCAGTCCATGTAAACCGGGAACTAGTCAGTCTTGTCTGGTTTGAAAATTTCAAAGAAAGAAAAAAAAGAAGCCCTTATCCTAGACATTTTGAACTCCACCGAGAGAGTTTAGGGTGGAGAGAGAATGATGTTGGATTGGATTATGATATCTGATCATTTGATGTAGGGGTTCCTTGAAGGAAAACTTGAATTTCAGCACGAATTCGATCAAGAATCATTGATGGTATTCTTCACAATTTGGAAGCTTCCACCGGGAACTTAGCATTCTTTCATGTTTTTCAAGCATGTGAAATTATAGACAACTTTTAGATCTTGTTAGTGATCAAAAAAATCTTCAATGTTTTCACAAATTTGACAAGTTCAAACCTTCATTAACTTTAATGCAACCAAAAAAGTCAATACTGCAAGTTTTGAAACTACTAGTCATATCAGTTTCACTGTTTCAAGAGTATATTTCTCGTTCCAACTTTTACTGTTAATTAACAACCGAATTCAACAATAGCTTCTAGCTTCTCTTTTCTCTAACCTAAAAGTTCAACCGGAATGGAGGAATCACCTTGAGAAGAATTATTATTTTTGTCATGCTCCGTTTTTTTCTGTTTTAAAGATTCCACCAATTCGATCAATTTTTTCATTGTTATTAAGTGTGATCTAATTGTTTTTGAAAATCGAAAAATTTTTAGCCTTCGTTTTCGTACAGCATAGAAAACTAATTCAGAAACTGTTAATGGAACAGGGAATTTTGTGACTTTTTTCCAAATTTGACAGTTTCAAGTTTTTCATAATCTGTCGTAGTTACTTTCGAACTGATATGGATGGCAGTTCGTTCGAAAACAAAACATTTTCTGAACGTTTCCAGAACATCATTTTCCTGCAGCACCTTTGAACTACCATTTGATGATGTCATCGTTTTTACAGTTCAACTTGTTCGGTTTCCTTTGATCATCAATGAGTATTGGAGTTTACTGAACAATTACTTTTTGCTCTGCAATTGGTTGCGCTTCAAAACCCTCCACTTTCAAAGAATCAACAAAATGTTTTTCCCCGGAAAATCCCTGAATCCAAATCCGGTGTTTCCAAGAACTTTCCATAAACCATCAACACCAGTGAGAACATCACAACACTCTCATTAGAAGACCCCATGTGTCTTCATCATCTTCTGGGGAAGAATCTAATTTATGATGTCTTGAGGAATAGTGAAAGGAAAACAAGAAATAAGGTTGTGAACCTTCATGAAAGTTTGATTTCGCTCTTGGTCTCCTTTCCTTTTATGGACCAATTTTTGAAATTGAGAGGCGAGGGGAAGGAGAGTCCGTCTGCTCTCTGAATCCCTTTTTTCCGTTGTCTTATTCTTTTGGTTTGTGTAGAAAGTCTTGCGATTCTTGGGAGGTTGGAGACTAGACTATGAGTAATAAGAGGGACATCAGAACAAGAGACAATCAATTGAGTTTCGGGTTACTGTACCTTCTCGAACGGGGAATCTAGTGTTGGATGTCCACAAAAAAAGGGGGGTCTGCTCAAGGTCAATCCTTTCATCAAACTGTGCCTTTCCATCGATCATTGAAGTGGTGGAACATTCTGAAACAAATCGTTTTTTTGAAGAAGTAAAAGTTTAGTGAATTTTAGGGAGGCGATCCGGTATTTTTTTTCGGTGTTGTGAAACCTTCCGCCCCAGTCTTTACTTTCAAAAGGAAAATCGACTTGTGATTTAAGTCTTTCTTTTCAATCTAATCAATTCTACACAAAAAAACAGAATATTTTCAACGAAGTTTATTGGACACTTTGATCGACGCATCCATCAATTTTTCGAATTTCACAGTTTCAACGAAATGATAAAAATTAAACATCTTGATATGAGTTGATCGATTGAATTATCACTTATGAAATGTGCATACAGGCTCCGTCCACTTAAATTTTTATTTTCTTCAGGATTCCTTCCTTTTCTATTGTCTCTAGTCTGCGTCAGACGAGTGGGCGGAGTTTTTGCGCCTTCGGATTTTTTGTTCGCTCGATCAAAATTTTCGTTGAATTTCAAATAAGTCGCCAAATATTGAGAGTCGGACTAGATTTTTGAGTCATTCTTGATTTTCTGTTGGACTTTGAAGATTTTCAAAGTTCGAACGAAAAGTTCTCTGTTTTGAGATCAAAATTCGGTCGTAGTCCGGGATCCGACAACATGCTCCCGCGGTATCTCACCACGAAATAAGTGGGGTTACCGTACTGTAAAGGAACACGTTCTAACTAAAAATTAAATTTTTGAGTTTTGTCAATTTCGAACTGATTTCACCCAGAATCTGATCAAACTTTTCACTTTTTTGAAACAGTAAATCCCCTTTAACTATTTCGCGTCTTCTCTTTTGTCTGGCCACGACCTGAAAAACGTTTCCATTATCTCATTCTTTCCGGAACTAATTTCTAAATATAAAGGACGAATCCTTCAACATTTTTCCTAATTCCTTCTCAAATTTTCCGCTCGAACTCCTCTCGCTTTCTATTACATCCCCATATTCGTCATCAAACAATTTATTCTTGCCGTTTTTTCACCCAAACCACCTACTCGAAAATGTATAGAGAAACCCCCCTTGTAGACATTTATTATCCACCCCGCTGTGTCTGTGAGTCCTTTGCGAGCTCTAAATTTGTCCAAATTTGCTCCGAAAAAAAGAGAATGAAAATTCGATTAGCTGAACACCTTGGTCAAAATCTAATGTTTCAAAAATCTCCGCGGTTTTTTTTTTCCATCGTCTTCTTAGAATTTCGACATAGACTCCCAAGATGGAGATATTCAATGAATTCCAATTATTTACCCTTCCTTCTAACTGAAAGTGGGCGTGGCTTGAGTTTTAATTGAGCTCCCAGTAATTGCTCCTCGCGAGAAGAGAAAGACCGCGTCTCATCATCTTCAGTCCATCATTTTTATTATTGGGGGGTTATTAGAGCGGGGATGGTTAGGTGACCTAGGCACGTGACACGTCATCTAATTGCACTTAACCTTTTGACTTTCTCTGGAAAATTGGCAACAAAAAATTACTGCTACGATGGTGTTGTTTTGGGGCGGAGCCTTCGGAAAATATTTATTCTGATCTGAACACATGGTGCTCATTTTTCAAGGCTATCTTTGCTAACTCAACCACTTTCAGGATGTTTATGCCATTCAATATATGATCACTAAAGTTTTTGAATTTCCAACAAAAGTTCCCCGTTTCAAAATCACGATTAACTTTTCTATGGATTTTTCCATTATTCGGAGCCTTATCACACTCCCTTTTTCCAGATGATCAACGAGACAGAAGATACATGTCATCGATTCATCGACAAACATCCGGACATGACGAACGAGCCAAGTGTGCTCGTGAGCTTCTCCATCATGTACCTGCACATTTTTCTACTAGGCATCCTCGGAAATTCGGCGGTTTTGTGAGTTTTTTTTCGAACTGAACCATAGTTTTTTTTTTGCAAAGATACTAAAATGTTTCCGAAAGTGATTTTGGAAACTAAGAAAGTTCTCTAAAACAGTACTTTCAGATATCTCACCATGAAGCACCGTCAACTGCAAACCGTCCAGAACATATTCATTCTTAATCTATGCGCTTCAAACGTGTTGATGTGTCTTACTAGTCTTCCAATCACTTTCATCACCAATGTCTACAAGCAGTGGTTCTTCTCGTCGCCCGTTTGCAAGCTGATCCCGTTGGTTCAGGTGAGAGTCTTTTCTGGGTTTTGCAGGACCGGGTTTGAAAATAGAAGAAGCAAGTTTTGAGAAATCTTCTGGCAAAATATGGGCTTCTTGAAACAGGTTAAACACATGGAAATGAAGGTTCGAGTTCGAAGTGAATTTCAAGTAATTGTTTTGCAACAGAAACAGTATTCGTTTGATCCGAAGTTTGACATGAGAAGTTTTCGGAATTTCACTGATTCTCATGTTCTTTTATTTTCGTCACTCGAGCTTTGTCGATAGGGAATCGGCCCGTTCTTCACATATACATTTGTGTTAAGCCTCAAATTGAGTATGTGTTATTGGAGTCAATTGTTGCCTTTGTCGAGATAGTTTATTAACCAATTACTGGTCTTCCAACTTAAGTGAATCTTTATGTCACACTCAAGAAACAAAAGAAAATTTAATTCTGAGAAAACATTTCTCGCCGATTCAACAATCTTGTTTCATAGTGGAATCTCTAACCTCGGCCATTATAAGTGGTAGAACTGAGAAAAACCTCACCTTCTTCTTCCAGGGCGCCTCGATCTTCGTCTCCACCTTCTCGCTCTCCGCCATCGCCCTGGACCGCTACAACCTCGTCGTCCGCCCTCACAAACAGAAGCTCTCTTCCCGGAGTGCCATGATGATCGCCCTTCTTATCTGGGTGATCAGTGTAGTCGTCTGCATGCCGTATGGATGGTACATGGATGTGGAGAAGATCAGCGGGTTGTGCGGAGAGTACTGCTCCGAGCACTGGCCATTGGCTGAGGTCCGCAAGGGTTACACTTTCTTGGTGTTGATCACACAGTTCTTGTTTCCGTTTGCGACAATGGCTTTTTGTTATTATAACATTTTTTCGAGACTGAGACAAAGGTAAGTGCGCTCTACCGAACTATATCACTGATGAAGCTAAACACCTGTTTCAGAGTGGAAACCAAGCTGAAAAAGCTGTCAGAGAGATCTCAACTTTTGGAAAACAGCACCACATGTGGTACCACGAACCATATCGTCAGTATTAACGCGGTAAGCTGGAGTGTTTCAAACGAGAGAATTATCGAGTGTTCTAAAAAGCCATAAATGATAATATTCGGAAACTGAAATAATGCGTTTTCAGAGAGTCACATTGATCATTAAGGTAACGTTTCTCTATAGACTATAGACAAGTTTTAAATACTTCTAGAAACTTCTCAAAATTGTTTTTTTTTGTTGTTGGTGGTGATTAAAGTGACAGTGCTGTTTTTCTTAACTTTCCAAAACTAAGAAATTCCCCACTCAAAGATGTTCGTGCAGAAAATTGTATCATATGTAGACATCAACGTTTAAGATGTCAATGAAGCAGAGAAATTTCGACTGTTTTACATTTGCTAAAAGTTACAATCTGTTGAAAACTCAGAGTTGATTAATCAGTCGAACTTTGAAAATGTCCTCTGGTTTGACTCAAATGGTCTATGTTCCAAACGAGCAGAGTTTTCGTGGTGATATATCTCTGATCAGTAGTTATTGTCAAAATAATGCGGGCGCATCAGCGGTGTTTGCGGACCTCGCTGCCGCGATGACAGTTCTGGCGACGCGCACAAAACGAAATGAACTCCAGTGGCGACCGAAAAATGCGATTTTTTCGGCTGAAAATGCACGAAACAAGAAGATATTGATGGGAACGAGAGATATTATGATTCTTCACACGTTTTCATCAAAACTTCCTAGTTTCGTGCATTTTCAGCCGAAAAAATCGCATTTTTCGGTCGCCACTGGAGTTCATTTCGTTTTGTGCGCGTCGCCAGAACTGTCATCGCGGCAGCGAGGTCCGCAAACACCGCTGATGCGCCCGCATTATTTTGACAATACTCTCATTAAACTTCATTAGAACATGATTGCTGACCGAGGTTTAAACATACGCACATTACGTATAAAAATAATAGTTGCTCAAGTAATTGTAAGCTTCTAGAAACAGTAACATTTTTCCTATTTTTCCAGTCTCCCATCACTAACATTTTTCAAACTTTTCCATTTTTCTTGTCCAGTCAAATCCTTCTTTTTTCCCAGTCAAACATTTCCAAATCCTTTTTTTCAGGAAGCCGTACAAAACGGGCTGGAGAATAAGCAACGACTCGCAGTGTTGGCTCAACAACGAAGGACCACTACTATTTTGTCGTGTATGGTAGGTTTACAGTTTCTCGAACTTTTCAAATCATCTCCTCATCTTCTTTCTGGAATGCGCGGCCTCTCCCATTTCCAAAAACACACCTCCTATCCCTTGAGGCCCCTCGAATCAAAAAATATTGGCAAAAGATTTAGCATACTGATAACGTCGTTTTTGTTTGCAGGTTCTTCTCTTCGCCTTTACATGGCTTCCGCATAACGTTGTCACCCTAATGATAGAGTACGACGGATTCTTCTTCCATTCAGATGAGACGTCGTCGACCAGTACTGACCATACTTATATTGTGTCAATGACAGCTCATTTGTGAGTATTTGAGGGGTTGGAGGGATTCGAATTTGATAATGGACTAAAAAATCGGTTTCGAGACGGGCACATGTTGTCAAGACATGTTGGAGCCTTGATTGTTATGCCATCTGCCCTACTTTGTGAAAGTAGAACTCTACATGAGAATTCGAGTGTCGGAACTTTTTTTCTTGTGCTTGAAAGTTGATTTCTTGACTAGGAAGTGAATTGTGTAAGTCATGGAATCCGGCCGGGAGATCCAATTGAGCTCTGTGGAGCTTTCGTTTTCGTGCAAACACACCGACGCAAAACCACTGAATAGTTCCAAAAAACTACCATTTCAAAAATTTCATTTTGGAATCATCGCAGTGTACTTTTCTCAATTATGCCACCTTCAACACATCATACACTTGTTTTTTGGAAAAAAAACAGAAACGATTTCGAGAGTAAACAAGCAATGCTCAGCGACTCTTTTTTCCACTGTTTCAGAGCCGAGGTTTGAGCATGAATTCTCGATGGAACCTCGATGCTCTTAAGACATTCATTTTTCACATGTTTTCTCTAGTTATCACTTGAACAAAGAATTCAGTTTTATGACCTAATGAGAATGAGGAAATTCTGAAATTCGGTCTTTCAAAACCAAAGTTCCGAAAAAATTGGCAATTAGATTCTTATTTTCATTATTACTGTTTTAGATTCAAGATATTTCTCTCGATAGATCTGAATCTGGAATATAGCGTCGATACATGTTGATCGTTTGATAATGAGTTTGAAAATCAGGTCAATTTTCGCTAATCAAGTTTCGATAACTTCATACACGAAGATCTGCGAATTCCATAATCGTGATTTTACCAATGGCTGACTCCAGAACATTTCCAGAATCTCCATGCTCACCAACGTCACCAACCCGTTTCTATACGCGTGGCTCAACCCCATGTTCAAAGAAATGCTCATCAAAACGATTCGAGGCGGCGCCAAGTCCCCAAAACCAGCCGACATTAAACAGACATCTTTCATTCGGGTGGGTCAAAAAACGTTGAAGAAAAAAGTTCCCCATAAATCTTCAATTGGGAACCAGGCAGAAAAGTATAATTATACACTCAACCAGAATTCAATTACCCGCCATTTATAACTGTTTTTTCTTGTTTCAGATGCCGAACAGTGGTGCGCCAAGTCAGTCTTCCTACCTGTGATTATTGTCGACTTCCGAGAAATCGCTACAGTATTCCCGCTTAGATCTCCTTCATATCTCCTGTGACCTTTTCTTGCTTTTTTATACCGAATTGATCTAGATTTTCTTGAAGATTTTTATAGCCAATTTTCTGGTTGTCAACGGTTACTTTTGCAATGCGTTTTTTTTGCTGTGTATTTATGACATGAATTGATTTTGCTTTGAGAGAAATTGGGGATGTTGAGATTTTTTAATTGTTCTGAAAGTGTCTGGGGAGATTCTGTACTCTGAAAGATCCTGAAATATTATGAAGAATTCAGGAATACTTTCAAGGATTCTGAACGATTCTGTAAGTTTCTGTGGGATTCTGAAAAATTATAAAGATGCTCTGGAACATTTGGGAAGTTTTGGAAGACTGTGAGGGACCCTGAAACATTTTTTAGGGTTCTGCGGAGACTATGCGGAATTCCGGAGGATTTTGAAGTGTTCCAGAAGTTTCAGGAATATTTTGAAAAGTTCTGTAGAAGTCTGATAATTTCTTCTATTTTGGAGGATTTGAAAATTTCAAAATTTGAAAAAACAAAAAATTCTGCATTTCAGTGTTGCAGAAATTTAAACAACGACAATATTGAGGATTCAGAATCTTAGAATTCCTGTAGTTTCGGAAACGCGGAAACACCAAAACTTCAAAAAAGTACCAGAAATATTATAAATGTGAAACATCGAATTTTTGACCACATCCACTTCTCAACAATGTGCAAGGCCAAACGAAAAATTTTGATAACTTTGATTAGACAAAAGGATTTACTCTCCAAAAACTTTTTCAATCCCAAAACTCCAAACTACAAATCCCAGGGACTCAGAACCCCAAAAAAAGGAACATTCTTTGTTGTTTTTTTGTTGGTCTTCCGGTTCGAAATGGAATCTTTGGATTCCGGAAAACTGGTTTCTATTGTATATTCTTGTTAGTCAGACTTCAGAAGTTTTTTGCTCTCCCCAATCCAAACTATACAAATTCAATTTATTACCCCTTCAGAAGATTCATGGTGAATAACTCCCTCCTCTTCCCAGATTCCCGCCCACTTTTTGACTATTTCATCTATTCGTCTCTTCATCTCTCCCACTATTTCTCCCTGTCCTCTACTAAATATGAAATCTCGATTGAGGATCTACCCTCTCATCCTCCTCTTTCCAGGGGGCAATCATTCTTCTCGCGTCTTCCTTCTGAAGAGATTTGTGTCGTCTCCTCCCTTTTGACACTGATTCCGTCGGGACATTCCTCGGGCCCATCTATCCTTCGCCGCGCCATTTTTGGCACCAACGGGGTCCCCCACTCTTTAAATTTGAAGAAGATGGGGGCATCTCTCGGCCCCTCAAAAATGGAAGATGAATGAATATGTATTTTTTTTTGGGGAGACCGAGAAGAGGCTCCAAATTGCAAGTCACCACGCTCCCTTTGTCCCATTTGCGTCCACTTTTCTGACGACGATTTTCTGGAACAATTCATTGACCAGAGGACCGGGCAACGTTTTTTGTTGTCTTATTGTTTGCGGCCATGGAAGCTTGTGACCTTTTTTCTTTACCTCTTTGGGTGGTTTTTTGTTGCCTAGGTTTTTGGAGGGACAAAAAACTTCCCTGTTTCGAATCGTACTTGTTTTGAAAGTGATGTAGGGTTTAGCGATTGACAAATTCAAAAAACCGAAAAAAAAACAAATATCTACTAAAATCTTAAGATCTACTGTTTCAAACTTTTTCTGCAGACTCTTTTAAGAACATGTGATACTTACTCCATTCGTCTGTTCTGAATGGATCGAGCTGGGAATGTCTGACAACGAGTGTACCGAAAATGCTCGTTATTTTTTGTGATCTACTGGAAACTGGAAAATTTTCCAAATGAAAGTTTTGGGCTCGCAAATTCAATACAAGCAAATTCTCACTAGCAAATGTTTTTATATCTTCTAATACAGATGATTAGTTTTAATCCTTTCCCCCACGGGCTGTGTAGACCATTTGCTAGTCAGTTCCCCATATGGGACCTAAAAATCCAGCTTGAAAATTATCAGTATTTTGTGTTTCAAGAAGTCGTCAAAACTGCTTTCTCAAAAGCGCTGTTTCTTCAATTCTTCATCTAAAATTCCGCAAAAAACTCGCGAAACAGTTTTGACCACGGCAGGATCTGCTTTTCTTTGCGCTCTATTAGGAAGCAAAAAATTTCAAAATAAATTTTTTGGGCTCTCAGATTCAATAAAATCTAATTTAAATTTATGCCTGAACAAAAGAGTTTGAAAGTTATGAGCATCTTCTGTTTCAAAAAGCCAACAAGAAAACTTTTTGTTATTTAAAATTGCTGCTCGCTCTTCAAAACCACTGACCCGCATATCTAATCTTCCCCCGAAAAAACGCCTAAAAGAGTTTCGACCACGGCAGGACTCGAACCTGCAATCCCCAGATCCGAAGTCTGGTGCCTTATCCATTGGGCCACGCGGCCACACTTAACCCACTTTCGGTGTCCGTATTTGACTCGCCCAGCGCCATCTCATTTCACATATGTGTGTCTTGCTTGGCAGGGGACACATGAAGGCGTGCAAAACAAAGTGGGGGCTCACTGGCTACATGTTTGAATGTAGAGGAAATGAGAAAGAGAAGAGGGAGAGGGGACCGGCGTCTGAACGGCGGCGCGGGGTTCGAATTCATTCGTTTCGTTAGATTTCGAAAAACTGGAAAGATCTCTTTAGAGTATTGTACACTAGAGTAGTCTCAAGAGTTCTGTCTATTCTAAGAACTGAAAAAGAAAATCTCAAAAGTAAGCTCCACATGAAATGATAACGCACAGAAAACACCTTTGCCTTGTTTTCTCATTGCATCGTTTTCATCTCGAATTTCTGGAAAACTATGAGGTAACTGGAACAGAAATTTTTCAGTTTGATGTTTTGAAAAGTCTAATTAGAACTGGCACATCAAATCGCATATGATATGTACCCCGTGTAAGGGATATCAGTATCCCTTAGGTTACTATGACCTTCGTTATCTCTGGTTAGGTAATCTGTCTTAGTTCTAGGACTCTAACAAAGCTGATCTCTCTCTATCTTGATACTTTGATCTTGATGACTCAGTTTCCCATGGATTCCAGAGCGGAGCGCCTGACTTTATCTATCTCTTTAGGACAGATAGGAATCTGTAAGCCTCTTTCTCTGGAGTCTCTCAATGCTCCTACAGTCCCCCACACAGCTGATTCCTTATTGTCCGTCTCACCGAATGCGCCGTCTCATCGACCGCTGGGCTCTTTCACAAAGCCGCCCACAATGGCATTTCGATCAGATCCAGAATTCCGATCACGTCACCTTTCTGGAAATCTCGGGACACGCCCAGCCGTACCAGTATAAATACAGATCTCTTCTCAAGAGAAGGAATCCCATTCCGAGGATAGTTCGGAATACTTCTACTTCGTCCTATTCTAGTCCTATACCGTGCGGAGTCAGCCCTCTGTCGCTGAACGCTCCGCGTGGTTTCTAACACAACCTTTACCCTACCACCCTGTCCTCCACTCCCGAAAGTTATCACACGGATCTGAAACTGCAATTTTTTTTCATGTTTCGCTCCATTGGTGATCTCAAAAAGACTACAATCTCTCCTTCCTTTTTTTTTTCTTTCGAAATCGCCCATAAAATTTCGCTCAACCCAAGACAGGACCCCTCTAATAAACCCATCACTTTTTTCGTCGTATGTTCATTTCCGACTCAACCCGAACTCCCAGTTTCCTTCCGTTTTTAGTCGGTAGCCCTCTCGAGATTCGAATCACTTTGAAGACGTTCAGCTCAACCCATATCCTCTATTCATATCTATACTCTTCATGGTTTTCTGATCCAGCTCAAATTGTTCTTCTTTTTTCTCTTAAACCTCTTTAACATCGCTGTTTCTATATCAGGATCAAAGGTGCCAGGAAAATAGCATACCGATAAAAAGTAGTTGATTTACCCGTTGTTCGTGAGATTAGAGTAATATTGAAAAGTCTGAATTTTAGCATCCGTCCGTTTTTTGTGATGCCCTTTCCTTCAAACTTCCCGTTGACGCTTCAACTCTTTTTTGTATATATTTTCGATCATCATTAAGTGGCCAGTGCCATTCTTCAGTGGCCTGGTGCCCTTCAATGAATAAACAAATTGAATTAAAACTTCTGTTTCTATATCAAGATCTATGAAAACATCGAAAATTTGTTTCAATGTTGAAGATGACCTACGGAGACCATAAAATTCGTTGTATTGTTTTTAACTCTCCAAACTTCCTGGTTGCTTGCTTTTATACATTTCCTGTTTCTATACCTGGATCTATGGCGCCTAAAAAACGCCACAATAATGGTAAGGTGGTTTTAGTCGTCAACATATTTTGTCTACAAAAGTTAGGTTTGCCAACGGCTCCAGCAGATAACCATATTTCCAAATGAGTCGCTCACCATCAGACAGTTGGGATGTCATCTGGAAGACACCAACAAGATCTAGCTTGTCCTTAAACTACTGGCAGGGTTGCTTCAAACTTTAATAGCCCGGCGGTTTCAATCTCTCTGTTTCCATATTAAGTCATCTTCCATTGTGACCAAAATATTCCAATCTCTCGGCATCATATGCATGCTCAAGCTTTCTGAACTTTCCGAGCTCCTAGAACTTTAAGGTTTATGTTTTTAAAGACCTGTAGAGACCTCGAAACCACAAAGAAATAACACTTAAGAACAATATTCCTTACTCTCGGAACCAAACAGAACGATTCAACCTTCTCTCGTTTAGAACTCTCTTCAAGATCTCACGACCCCGCTCAATCCCTGCCATATCTAATTTCTTCAAAAATTCCGTTTCTATTTCAAGATCTATGGAGAAATCAAAAATATATTAGTTCAGATTTAACAGTCTTCCTGACTATTTCAGCTCCCTTCAAAATCTCCAAATCTTCATGGTATATGTCCTCCCCGTTCCCTCCCCTCCTCCTCTTCCTTCTTCTCCTGTTGCAAATTCGCTCCATCGCCACCGCCGCCCCGTCCCTCTTCCCGTGTCCAGCGAGATGTCAGTGCTATGCGGATAACAAACAGAACCAGCAGGTTCATCTCATTTGCAAGTGGGAACAGGTAATTGCGGGGAGACTTTGGCTATTGCTAGCCGCTATGATGGGCGATAATTATCAAGTTAGCTCACGTGTGAGTGGACATACATGACGTTTGCATAACAGTAACGAAGTACAGGCCAGTGTGGGAAAAGAGGGGAAGTGGGGAACCTCGAAAACAATGAGTAATCAGATTTTTCCGAAAAAAATTCTGAATGTTGAAGAGGCGAAACCCAAAATTAACTGCCCGTTAAGAAAGGATTATGAAAGCTTCTGAAAATTCTTGAAAAGTTTGAAGACTCCAAAGGCTTATGAAAAAAAAAAAACAAATACATGTTAGAGTCGGAACACGAGAGGGAGTCTGAAAAGAGTTCTCAAGAAACTCTGAAAACATTGTTTGAACCTGACTTTCTGCTACTGTTTCATGTTGGAAGTTAAAAAACAAAATAGAAACAAATAATATTGGTAATTGTCTGATCGTATCGAAAACAAAGTAAGAATTTAAAATCTGATGGTATAAAAATCATTATAATCTGGACAATTTCGCAGAAAATCTAGTCATGATAAGAATGGGATGTAGCCCTGTGCAGAATTCAGCTCTGTGGCTCTTTTCCTTCGATAAATCATGTGATCTCAATACTCAAAGTTTTTGGAAACTCGGAAACTGAAAAAGAATAAATCTTGAGAATGTTCGGGACCACACTCTTTTTATGACGTCTCAAAACCAGAAACTCCACACACCCTCCAAATATCCATTCCAGCTCAACGCAACGACTCTCCAACTGGCTCGCCCGGATCTCGTCCGAACTCTAACCATAAAATGTCCATATCACTCTCCAAAAGTGTCCACGCCACCTCACTCCCTATTCCAAGGATTCCGAAATCTGGATCGACTGGAACTAGACAGATGTCTCATTGATACCGTGCCAGAGGGACTTTTTGCGGTGAGATTGATTAAAGACAGTAAATTTCCACTTATTGATGCTAGCAGATCAATCCTCGAAGTTATACCTTATGTTGAAAACTTTTTGAAACACTAAAAAATTTTGCAGGGTCTCCACCAACTCTACTCCCTGATCCTCAAAAATGCCAACATCGCCGACTTCCCACGAGACATTTTCGCCCATTGCCCAAAACTCATGACACTGGATTTGTCTGGAAACCGGCTCCGGATTGAGCCATATTCTTTGAGATCACTACAGTAAGATTCGAAGATTGTGTCTATCTCAGTTCCCGCAAAAGATATCAAAAAGTGGTCAAACCACCCTGTTTCAGTAGGCCACTTTTTCCTATCCGCTACCGGAATCGAGATAAATTGATCAAATAGATGGAAGAGTTGCTATTTCAGTGACCTGATTCACTTGGATCTGAGCGACAATGAAATTGGATTCTTGACGAACACGTTGATCTCGTTGACGAAGCTGAAAGTGATCACCATGAACAATAATAAGATTACGAATATTGATTTTAGGAGGTGAGTAAGAAAAGTTCTTCAGGACTAATTGAAATATTATAAATTCGCAGTCTGTTGGCACTCTTTTAAAGGCGCACAGACAAAGTTCTCAGGATATCTCGCCGCGCATTTGATCTCTTTCCAGTTCAATTTTGTGGCGCGAATAAATATAAATTTGGCGCCGCGGAATTGAACTGGGAAGAGATCAAATGCGCGGCGAGATATCCTGAGAACTTTGTCTGTGCGCCTTTAAAAGAGNCCGCGGAATTGAACTGGGAAGAGATCAAATGCGCGGCGAGATATCCTGAGAACTTTGTCTGTGCGCCTTTAAAAGAGTGCCAACAGACTGCGAATTTATAATACAGCAAAGTGAGTTCTTATAGAGAGAGCTAACAACTGAAAATTGCAAAATATCTGTACTCGAAAATTATTCAGTAGTATCAAAGTTATTTTACTTTATGTTCATAACTGTAATTTTTGTTTCAAAAATTCTGTTTTCAGATTCCCTGAAAACCTAACCGACCTCTCTATCCGTCACAATCTAGTCTCCACCATCCACTATGTTCCTGCTAGCGCTCGAAATTTGAAGCGTCTCGATTTGGCTGGAAATCGACTGGAATTCGTAGCGGGATTGTCTACTGGCGCTGTCAATGTCCTGCCTTCTGAATTGAAGCATGTAGATTTGTCGAATAATAAGTTGAATTATCTTCACGAATTTGCATTCGAACATTTGTCGAATTTGGTGCTGGTGGACTTGAAGTGAGTTTTGCTCGAATGTTGCTGAAAATTTCATCCTACATTGTTCAGAAATAACAGTCTGAAAGAAGTCAAGGCTTCCAGTTTCCGAGGGTCGAAAAATCAAATCAAACTTTTCCTGTCGGAAAATCCTTTGCTGTGTCACTGCAACCATAAATGGCTAATGGATGCGGAATCGAAGGTAGATTTCTTAATTTTCAAACGAAAACTTTTGAGAACAATATTTTCAGAACATTTCCATCGGAGACCTTCAAGCTATTCAATGCTCAAACATTCTGAAACCCGAGAAGATGATGTCGTTGACGTTGGCACATTCCAGGAATCAATTATTGTGTAAATATTCAAATGTAGGTGTTGGTTTTGGAGCATTGGGATTACCGAAAACATTGGGAAATGTCAAGGTTTTGAAACTGAACACTTTACGATTTTTGTATTGCAATCACTACAAATGTCGGAAAGATATCGAAATTTCGAAACTGGAAATTACGTTTTCTTGTGATATGTGCAGATGGGTAGAAACTTGGCAAAGGTTTGCGGAGCTCTGAAGTACGGTAGCACTACTTCTGATCTAGGTGGCCGAGTTGTTGGAAATTAAGTCAGGACTGAAATTTATTCAGATCTCTATAACTATTTAGCTTTTTATTATGCCTTTGAGTCGCTCAGCTTCTGTCGATACAAGATTTCGACAACTTGAAACAGAAAATTCTTATTGGTCCTTGGAAAAATATATCAAGATTTTGAAAAAATTTTTAAAAGTTTTTTACTTCGACGATTGGAACCACTGCACATGTCAGAAAGATATGGAAATTTTGAAACTGGAAGTTACGTTTGCTTGTGATATGAGCAGATGGGTAGAAACTTAGCAAAGATTCTCGGAACTCTGAAGTACGGTAGCACAACTAGGTGACCGAGTTGTTGGAAATTAGGTCAGTGCTGAAGTTTATTCAGATCACTTTAACTATTTTGGTTTTTATTATGCTTTCGAGTACTCAGCTTCTGTCAATACAAGATTTCGACATTAACACAAACAATTTTGTATGCTATAGAGTAGAATCATCGATTTTAAAAATCGAACCAAAAAAAATAGACAACTTGAAACCGAAAATTGTATTTTATTCCTCAGTCATATTTGAATCTTCCACCCATTCAGAAATTCCGTGAAAAAATATGAAAAAATTCACCAAAAAATCAATCACCTGTAACTGTCGCATCTGAAACCGCAAGTTTTGTCTCCCATATTTCAGATGTGCGAAGCCGACTGTGAATGTTGTCAGAAGAAGGAGTGCGAGTGTCGATTCGAATGTCCGCCGACGTGTAGATGTCTGCGATCCGCCGATGTGTCCAGTGTTAGGGTGAGCTTCAAAGACTTGAAACAATAGAACTGTGCTGCAAGGGTAGAGGAAAAAGGCTGGGTGAAACCGGAAAACAAAGTTGTGCGAATTTAGGGTAATCCAGGTTAAAGCTCGTACAATAAAGATCGTGGTGGATGAGTTTACTGTTTCGAAAGGTCACTATGAAAAATAGATCATTTGTTCGCGTATTGTTCGAATAATGAGTAACCAATCCTAAATATTCATATTCCGAGTATCATTCAAATTCAATTTGGGCGGTTTCAAATTGTGTTGTTTGTATGTGAATCAAGATGATCAAAACAATCAAGACAATGTTGCAATGCTAAAATCTTTATAAAAAATGGAATGCACGAAATCAAATCTAGCGTCTGGATCCGTCCTCGAAGAAGACACCTCCATCGATGGCGCAGTACTTTGGACAGATTCCCTTCTCTCCTGGAGTTCCGTCGGCTCCGGCGACTCCTGGCTGTCCTGGAGCTCCGTCTTGTCCTGGCTCTCCGGCCCCTCCGCGTGGTCCTGGCTGTCCTGGAGATCCTGGAGCGCCGTCCTTGCCCTTGAGTCCGGCTGGTCCGCGTGGTCCGCGTGGTCCGGCACGTCCTGGCTGTCCTGGCTGTCCTGGCTTTGGCTCGTCGGAGTGTCCTGGTGGTCCTGGTGGTCCCTGTGGTCCTGGCTTTCCTGGATGTCCGTTTGGTCCGTGTGGTCCTGGTTGTCCTGGCTGTCCTGGTCCTCCGTTTGGTCCGTCGTGTCCTGGCGATCCGGATGGTCCCTCGGCTCCTGGGTTTCCTGGCGCTCCTGGTGGTCCTGGTGGTCCTGGTGGGCAAGCTGGGCATGGTGGTGGGGTCAATGGCTCACATGGGGATTGTGGTGGCTTTCCTGGGTTTCCTGGTGCTCCTGGAGCTCCTGGACGTCCTGGGGTTCCTGGACGACCGGCGGCTCCGACTGGTCCAGCGGCTCCTGGCAGACAGCACCCGTCGCAAGACCCGGCCTCTTGTGCTGGAGCTTCCTGAACGGCGACATCGTATCCGGCCTGACGGGCGGTACGGTTGGCTCTCCCGGGCAGCGCTGGCATGGCGACGGCTGTGGCGTAGACGGTGTTGACGGTGTCACGGCAATGACGGAGCTCCGAGTGCATCTGGGTGCGGAGGTTGCTCACGTAGGAGTAGACGAGTGGAAGGGTGATGCAGACGGAGAGGATTCCGACGGCGGAGAGGGAGACGGCGGCATAGCCGATGAGGCGGTAGGCCTGGAAAGAAGATTGCTCATTGCCTCGGAACAGTTATTACTGTTCTATCAGCAACTAGGCTGACCTTAAGCCTAACTTGAAACAGTTATTTTTCTACTTACCTTGATTTTGTTGTCCTCCATTTTTGACGAGATGATCAAAGGTGTGGATGATGCTTTCCTCTGTCCTTACCTTCTCTTTTATACTGCCAATTTCGATCAAAAATCTTTGCGTCTCTCCACTTTCCATTCTCTCTAACCTCATCTTGATCAGTTCCAAGAAAAAAAATTGTCTGCGTCTCTTCTTCGTTGTTAGGGGAAACAAATCAGGCGGTTTCGTTGGGTAGTTTAACTTTACACAACACTTTGATTGGTTTCTTCTTTCTGGGATGATAAGGGAAGAAATGCGGAACTAAAAATTACACTGTCTCTTTTTTCAGACATCCCAAAACATAATGGTTTGCGACAAGTTGCGATGGGATAAGTTGGGAAAGCTGCCGTCGCCCTTGACTCAGCTCCATATGAATCAGACGGATTGGAAGGTGTTCGATACGAAGGTGTTGACGGAGTTGGGGAATTTGAGAGCGTTGAAGATAACGAATAGCAAGATGACCACGAAGGATATGGTAAGAGGAAAAAGTCGGTTTCAAGAATTTGGTAGATAGACTGAAAAATTTGAAAATCCAATCGGTTGTTAGATTTTTGATGTTCGAAATTTTCGAATTGTAAAAAGTTATGGTTTTCTGTTTCTTCAACTTTTCAAAAGTCGTCACCAGAAAATTTCAATACTAACCACAGCATTGTAACTAGATACGTTTCCTCAAAGCTAGAATCAGCGAGATGAAATCACTGAAAATTACAAAAGAAGGTTTATCTCTGGAACTAGCAATTCTACTCTAAACGTGAGAATTGATAAAATGAAGCTCACAATCAGATATATCTATTGCAGCAAAGAACAGCTGAACACCTTGATGAAGAGCTGAGTTATGGTGTTTCATCCGTAGCTGTTTTACATTTTTTCCGTTGACATTTTTTAATAACAATTTTCATTCCAGAGATATCTCTAAAACCTGGAAATTTTCCAGGAAAAACTCTCCGACCTTGCCAACCTAACCCATCTGGAAATCACCTCCTCTACCATCTCCTTCATCCCGGATTCCATCACAAAACTTCCGTCTTTAACCCATCTGTATCTCTCCGATAATCCTCTCGATCAAATCACCGCCACGTCACTAGTTCATTTGGAAAGTTTGAAGAAGGTTGGTCATTTGAAAAGCGAAACCAGTTCCTCTTGTTCCATGTTGATGAGATGGCGAGAGAAGTGGAGAACAGTGATTCTCTCTTCCAATCCTTTCACTTGATAAGAAATCGAGAAAAAAGTTTCAGATTCGATTGGGAGGAAACTTCAGTCGATTCGCATGTGATTGTGAGTCACCGTCCGATCTGCAGAGATGGCTGATGAAAAAGACGAATCGAGGAAAAGTGAGAGATGTTTTTGGGAGAAATCGCAAGTTTGGAAATGATGCTATCAAGAAAACCTCAAACAACAGGAATTATGCTAATAAGAATAAGAGGATAAATCTTAAAGATGGAACAGAAAAAAAATGCGATTTGTGGGAACGTAGATTTTGTATTGAGACCTGTGC
This sequence comes from Caenorhabditis sp. 40 LS-2015, assembly GCA_900536305.3. NCBI lineage: Eukaryota > Metazoa > Nematoda > Chromadorea > Rhabditida > Rhabditidae > Caenorhabditis > Caenorhabditis tribulationis. Next base: position 34,292 of record LR543300.1, read on the forward strand.
CATTCAAAAGCTTGTTTCCCAAATTTCCAGATTTTAGTTTAATTTTCGCTTGTGTCTGATAACACTGAAAAAGTTTTCATAGGGATTACCACATTCTATCATCAACAGCTTGCATAACATGAAAATATGACGCTCAGAAAACAGTAAAATTTTGTTCAGATCGATGACCTCGATGATCTCTACTGCGACCTCAACGGCCACGGGACCGTCTGGATGCTTGAAGCTCTCCCGGGAACCAACGAGAGTGTGTGCTTGGATCCAACGGAGGAGACGAAACAGTGGATGACTTTTGTGGAGAACGCGCAGAAGGGAATCATGGAGAGAGTGTATACATCGACTCAGAAGGCGACGACAGGTGCTGAAATCGACGACGAGATGGAGATGACGACGACGACAAAGAAGGGGATTCTGGAGACGTTGGATGAGTTGGAGGGAGGAGGGAAGGGACCAGAGGAGAGCAACAGGTGAGCACTGGCTTAATATCCTACAAATTGGGTCGACCGTATATTGAAGGAACATACTCAAACTTCAAGTCTAAAAACATTTGCCAATTTTCAAGTGAAGTGCTTAATGCGTGTTCCAAGGCAAACTATCATCCAGATAAAAATGGAATTTGAATAGTAACTCTTCAGTTACATTATTCTATTCCAAACCAATTCGAAACAGAATTTTAAAAGTTCAGATCCCGTTCCCAAACCACTACCACAACTGCCGCCACAACAACCACCACACCCCGTTCTCGTCAAAAATACAAGGACTACGATAACGAACCGCACAAGTTCGTGAATGTACTCATTTTCCTGCTATTCCTTTGCGTTATCATTTTGATTATCTCGATTGGAGTGACCGTTTATTTGAAGTGAGTTTAAGCGGAATCAAATGTTACACATCTATCACCCATCGAAATTTCAGATTCTGGCATCCAGAAGAGCTGCTGTTGAAGCGGAGGAAAAAAGAGCGGATACAGCCGGAGACTCGGAGAGAAGAAGAGCCATTGCAGCATTTAGATTGAGGATAGATTTTTAGATGATGTTACGGGTTTTTCGATGAATAAAAGATTTTCATAGATATAATATAATAGTACAAACGGAAATCTTCATACAATGATCCACCTCACAATAAGCCAAGTTAAAAATAGTTTTTTGAAACAGAAACTTCAAACCCGAGATTTTCATAAATAGTTAAATCATTGAAATCAAGCCAACGATTGTTGCTGACTTCTCGGCACACTATGATTCTCTTTGGTTTCCGGAAGAATTGTCGTCAAAATCGTGCAAATGAATGAGCAAAGCGCATAGAAAAGATAGTGGAGCCCCGGGAAGAAGATGTCCTGGAAATTGGAGGATTTTTGAGTAGATCAAAATCTTGTGAACTACCATCGCAGGGACATGCGGGGCGACGACGGCTCCGAGATTCGAGATGGTGGCGCATGCGCCAAGGCAGATGCTTCTGAAAATGATACTTCCATTATAGACATATTGCTCACAACGACAAAATCGGAATCTTGAACATTTTAGTTTCAAAAAGTTGTGAGATTCATGAAGCTGTAATTTTTCCGTGTTCATTATTTCTCAGATAGAGATCAGAACAAAAGGCAGTCTTGGCCTAGAATCCAGTAACTCGGTCACCTAGATAGATCATCATTCACATCTGGAAACATCGGGAAACTTTATTATCAGGATTCCGGACGGATCCTCAGGTATCTGGTTTCATAGAATCGTTCCACGGACTGATGCGCCCAAACTTCACCTGCAATTCGTAGGGAAAAGTTCTGCTCCATACACGAAGCACAACATGAATGCCGATGCGACAGCAAACTTGGCAATGAGCCAAATGATGAGAAAGATCTCCGGATCGGCCTCGTGATCGAACAAGTACATGGAGAGCAAAGAAAATGCGAGAATGAGATGGCACACCATAACAGACGGTTTCCGTCCTAACCAATCGATGGCGGCGGGGATCAGAAAGTAGGATGGGATCTCGACGAGACCGGAGAAGATGTACGAAAGGTGCATGTTGTGGGAACCGACACCGGTTGAGGAGAGGGAAAGGGCACTGTAGATCATGAGGTCGATTATCCTGAAAATACAGTTTCAAGAAGGAATCAAAATATGAGATTCGATCTTGGGGTGATAATTGGATTATCTTTGCAAATTTCAGAAGTTTCAGAGCTCAAATTTGTGATTTTCATTTCTTTTTGAAGTTTTCTGTCCAGTTTTCTTACCTCCCGATTGTCCTCATAAGAAAATTGATCAGGAAAACAATGTTTAAGGATGCATTCGGACTACTAGGGGTTCCGTTGGAAAACTGGGTATTTGAAAAGTGAGCTCATGAAAGTTCAGTTTCCCTAGATATTCAAATGGTAAAGCCGCAATTTAAGGAAGTCTGGATGTACTTCAAATGTTCATAATCACAAGAATCGTTTTACTAGCGATTGGCGCGAATGAGTGAATGGATCTTCTGTTTGAGCTAGAAACCCTTGGAAAAACCATGTTCTGAAACAAGTAAGCACGTTTTCAAAACTTGCTGAAGATCTCCAAAAGTCGAGTTATGTCCTTCTAAAAGTTGCATATTGTAGCGCACAGTACTCTACCCTCCATTGACTGCATAAAGTGAACTTCAGAAGCTCATAACTCGACTTCTGGAAGTCTTTAGCAGATTTTGAAAATGTGAGTCTACGTCTCTAGACATGCTCTTTCAAATGAACCTGTGAAAGTCATGTTGAAAGTCATGTTTCAAAAGCTCAAATCTTATTTTTAATCTGCAACTGAAAATGTCGCGTGCTAACTTTTTGAGACTTTAGCTTGGTCATGATGGTTGTATTTTCCATAATCTTATTCTCACCATCAATTTCAGTATTAACAGCTACTAAGAAATGACTGAGAAACTGCGAAAATCCGAACAAAATTTTCCCAGGTATTCCGAAACATTCCTATGTTTCAAGCAGCCCAGAAACTTGTGATTTTCTTCAAGAATGGTTTCTACCATTTTTTTAAAGTTGAAATAATCCCTCACCATAAAAATGACTCGACCGCGGTGTAAGTGACCATCAGTTTCGATTGCAACACGATTTTGAGTGTCTGCAACAAGGACTTGTTGTCGTCCTCTCGACTAGACATGTCCACAATTTGATCCGCGTCATAGTCGATTTCCTCGTTGCCCATTTTCTCGGCTTTCTCAATCCACTTCACCAGATCGTCGCGTTTTCGTTTGGCAACGAGAAAGGAGAAGCTCTCGGGAAGAGTGCTGGAAGTATTGTGCTCTGATTATTGTACTGTAAGTTCAATGCTATGTGTCACAAGAAAATAAAAAGTCTTTGGTTGCTATTTTGCTTTTCAAACAGAGAATGTTTTAGCTTGAATGATAACAATGGCGGACAGAAACGAAAAGTTCTGTTACTGACGACTGACAAATTTGCCACTGCAGTTAGCGCGCTAATGCGAGAATGATTCCGAAACTCACAACATCATCAGAATCCCAAAGATCACACATGGAATCGAAGTGGCCAGTTGAACGTATCGCCATGTGCTGAAATAAATTGCCAACGGAGACACTGCACAGTATCCGATGACCCAGCAGAGACCGAAAAGCACCGAAGCGTAGCCGTGTCCGGAGAATGAGATACTCTCGCAACACATTACCCAGTTGATCATGGTTAGGGCCTGCAAAAAGCGGTGATTTTCGATAAAGGAGAATTTGAAATTGAGCTTGAAGAGAGCTCTTTATATCAAGGTCAAGAAGAATACGAATATTTTCCAACTATTATATGGAACTGTCATTAACTTTAAAATTTGATGTCACCTTGATCATGCGCTCTTTAACTTTGCCTACCGTGAAACAACTTCCTTGAAAGAATCTGCCGACGAGCATGAGTTCGAAAGTAGGAGCATACGCTGCTCCGATTCCAGATAGACCCGAGATGAAGAGACTGGCGATCAGCACTGGGCGACGACCGATTCTGGAAAGAAATGGAAGTTCAGAAAATTTCACTGCAACCGTCCGTAAATGCCGTCAACTACAAAAACAAAGAAATCACTTGTCCTGATGGAATTCAGTTTTTGAGTCCTAGAACGTATGCCCTAAAAAAAGCCCTCGGCTAAGTTTTGAAATATGTCTTCTTTCTACTAATTAGATCACCACAATCTCAAAAAAACCGATATTTCGAAACTGAAAGTTTTGCAAACCCGGATAAATTTTCAACAAAATTTGTTCCGTTTCTGTTTCTTCATTCTCTCGTTTGATTTTCAACATTAGTGTTTCTAATGGTGCCGTCTGACTACTGCACGTACCTATCGGCAGCTACCGCGTAAATCTGCCCAAGTACTCCATTTCCCAAGAAGAACACCGAACTTGTCATTTCTCCCGGATCGATAAGAGTTTTTGTGATGTTGAACTGAAGAAATATTATTGTTTCAATGTCTCCATAAACTCCAATCTCACCTCATTCTGTACAGTGACGAAGGAGCAATTGCCTGATGAACAAGGAGACGCCGGAGCCATATAACTGGGTGACATTGTTGGCATCACAGACAACAACCAGAGGAAGGCCATGGAGAAGGTGATGAAGAGTGGGTAGGGGTGCCATCTGGAAACGATTTTTCTGAAGAGTTTTTGAATTCAAAATACGTTATTCTATATCTAAGAGGTTTTCAAATATGGTCATTTGGTCATCGGGTTCAGGACATTGATAGTAGACCGTTCTCCTTGATTTTCAAGCTAAAAATGAGTTTCTGCTAAACTGTCGAGCATTAAACCAAGAAACCATGAAATAACTTGTGTAGTGGAAGTAACTGTAAAATTTTGTTTTTCCCAGATAAAATGGGAAAGTAACTTGAAAAACGGTTGAATTGGCAGTAAGAGTTTCGATTATTTCAATTCAAGTTGAAAAGTCGAAGTTTTCGTTGTGAGGGAAGCGTGTAGGACAAATACTATTTCTGATTACCTGATTACCTTTCATATCAGTTTCAAGAAACAGTGAATGTTCAGATTTGAGCGTTTGTTCCCCAGTTGCGTCAAACAAGTGAATATTACAAATGGAAAGAATGAAGGTCTCGAGAAACTTCGAGATTCAAAAATCTCGAAATATGGATTTCTCATGTGGCGTTCGAAACGACAAAAAAATATTAAAAAAGACAAAAAGAGACGTTCGAAACAGAGGGAATTTCGCGTCTTCTTTTCAGAGTTTTTGGAAAATTTTACGCTAAATCAAACTCGAAAATCACGCAAATGAAAACTAGCCTTAATTTAAAGTTTGATTTAACGTAAAATTTTCCGAAAACTCTGAAAAAAATACGCAAAATTCCCTCTATTTCGAACGTCTCTCTGTGTCTTTTTTTGTCTTTTTTTGTCGTTTCGAACATGCCATCAAGAAATGGGTATCGATGCCATGCATTCTAAACACAACATTAACCGTACTTGCAAGCGGATCTATTATTTGAAACCACAACTAATTAAATATCTTGTTTTGCGCCGAATTATCTGCCGGCCAGCCGTCCTCCTACGCCGCTTACAAGTATGCCATTGACATTCACAGGTTTCCCACATCTTTTTCTGTTTCAGATCGTCAATATTTCCAAATCTCCCGATATTTTTCATTTGTCGCAAGCACTGATAACTCACATCCCAATCTGATCCAACAAATCCTCAGCGGTGAGTGCCACTTTCACAGAAGACGTCATATTCGCCGATTGTGCCAGCTTTTTCGTCTTGAGAGCCTTCTCAATGGTTCTGGCGAGCAGCTCCTCATCTGACAGTTTTCCAGATGATCCTTTTTCTGTAATATGAGGACGATTTGATTGTTTGCTGCAATCTTTTGTGCGCGTTTTTTTGTAGATCAAAAGCCTTCATTCGATAATATCAGCCATTAATATTTGCTTGTCACGCACAGAATCGAAGATCACAGAACTCTCGATGTTTTCAAAACTTTCTGAAACCGAAACAATTTTATTAAAGAATTTCAAAAACTTACTGGCGGATAAATCGTCATGCTCTTCCTCCTCCAACAGGACATCGGTAACTAGAGATGAGGTCGGCAAAGAGACAGACTTCATTTTGACAAGTGAACCAAAAGAACTTTGCGTTCTGTTTCCCGTTTTATAGTCCAGTTCTAGTTATTCAAATGCGGACACTCTATTCTCTGTCTCTCGATACAAAATACGCTTGTTGGAAAAGTAATGATGACAGGGAAGACAGGGGCGAAGTATGTATACAGATGAAAAACGAAATGATTCCCAATTTTCTCTCTCAAGATTTCATGTCATGTCACACAGTATACGGGGGCAGCAATGGCCACGAAAAAATTTCGATCGCTGCCAATTATAAATCTATCATCCCACTCACAATTTGCCTTCTCTCCCGCTCTTTTTTGGTCGTTTTGACGATGATACATGACGTTTTGATCTTTGGGGCAAAGTTAAACGGAGGGAAAGGGTCAGAAGGAGAGGAGTTGGAACAATGATCATGGTTACAGTTTCAGGAAGAGGGTATTGATAGAGAGAATGACCTGTGGATAGTCTTGTAAATCTTATACAATTATTCACAATCTCGAATAGTGTTGTTGCGCTACCTGTCTTGGTTACTGAATTATCATTTTCTCACGAAAACTTCAGAATTCTAGATTGAGTCAAGCACAGGTCACACCGAACAAAAATGGGCCGAAACCGGTGCGGCAGCTTTGCACGTGGGCGTAGATTAAGTGTCTTCTTTCATAGTCTCCTGGTCTCGGATAATTTTCATCTAATTTTTGGAAGAAATCGCTGTTTTTAGAAAGTTGTATCATCCCGCGAAGTTAAGTATTCGCAGTCGAACATCCACTGTCATGGAATTAGAAAAAAGACAATGCAACAGGAACGCACGTGGGCGGAACCTAGTTTTGGAGACTCTAATAAAGTTTTTACGGTTAGTGAAATGATTAACTTTTATTTTGAGTGATTTCGATATGAAATCATGTCGAAACAGTCATTCTTGTCCCGAGCAAGGCCCGATTGCAAGTAACCGCCAAAACTTTGAACAATTCTGGCGGCAATTCAAATTTCGTTTCAAAAACAACTCACCACATCTGGGCAGCTCCAAGTTCATCGCAATCCAATATCCACTACCTCTGAACCGTTTTCATGACCAGAGAAACGCTGGGATGTTCTCACCTTTCAAACGAAACAAGTTCCTCCTCGACGTATGTTCATTTTAATCCCAATTGAAAATCTGACGAATAATAGTGGGTAGGAAAATAGAAAAATGAGGGGACAGCGACGGAACAGGTAAAAGGTCGAATCGTTTATATCCGTATCCACATTCAAAATACAATGGGGAAGAGAGGGACTGGGCGGGAATAAGAGACAAATAACGAAGAAGGAACTTCTGAAAGTTCTGATAGAACAATTATGAAACTGAAAAAGCATTGTTGATCCCCATGTCCTGGATGTCTTTTGAATATTGAGTTTGAGGGGTTCAAGTCCTTGAATGTGTCCGAAAATTCTGAGATTTCTGGATAAAATATTTGCTGTTGTGATAATATTTGTTTTCGAGACAGCACCTATTTAGTGTTATCAAACGAATCCATGAGTTAGATGTAGATGTAGACCGTGGTTTAAGTTCTATGTAGTTCTGTTAACCATGACAAAATCTGAATATGTTATGTTAAGATTACTGGTCTCAGAAGTCGCACATCAATTAAACTTTAAAGAAAACTTTCCGAATGTCAAAAATGTGAAGCAGTAATTTTTCGAATTATGTAAGGTCAAACCATTTATGAATCGTTGTGAATGGATCCACACATTATGAAGAAACAGAGAGACGCAGAAAATAATGAAAAATAAATAGGATTTATGTGAGACTTGAGATTGTGACAGGAGATGGAGACTCTAACAGTTGGTCTAGAACGAATATTTGGATACAGAAATTTCAATGATCGCTTCGTTGAACGCCAGAATCACACCAGTTCGAGATTTGGTGTGAATGTTGACTTTTATCGTCTCGACGGTGGGTCCTCGGATTGGTTTTACCAGTTGGACGATTCCTGGAACAAATTTTTCTGTTATGAAACTATTATATTTTGATGAGACTTCACCACAATTATTAATTGTAGTTGGAGGGAGATTATAGGTGGAGGGAGAAGGAGACCTAGAGAAAAAAAGAAACAACCCACCAATATTCTTATCCTGCACAATCTTGAAGTGCCTCTTCCCGACATAATCCAAATTGTAGTCCACTGAAAACGGAACTCCCATATGGGTCACGATTCTGGACACTTCGACGGGGGTGGAGAGAGTTTTGAGACTGGGAACTGCACGGAATTGGTACAAGACTTCACGGGTATGATTGCCGAGACATTCTGTGTCTTCTGTGGAGCACACTTTGATGCAAGAGTAGCCGTCGGCGATTTGACTGAAAATTAAGAATATCAAAGTTTCAGCATCTCCGAAATCTTGAGAACTCGGAGACCTATCTTGAGGAGCAAATAGAACAACAATCGAAAAACATTTCGTATCACATTTATTAGTCTATTTCATTCCAATTTGAGATCATTATCACACTGCAATCCGATTCACAACATAATCAAAAATCACACAACAAAATGCACAATTCCCTATCGAATCTTCATCAACGGCGGATGCACTGTATTGTGTCTCTTGTGAGCCGCCACGTCCACTATCAAGTTTGCAGCATACGTGTTGAAATTCTTGCCCTTCTTGCTCATCCTTAACAGAAGCTGAAGTTTGACGGTTTGGGGACCGTCTAGACTGTCGCGGAGTGTCACAACGGCACTGTTACGCTTCTCGCCCTTTTGGAGCAAAAAGTTGGCACGGATCGCCGGGAGGACTCCGGGAGCATCTGAAATGGGGTTAGTGAGGAGAAACTTTATAAAGTATGTGTTTCTCAAAAGTCATTAATGAGAGAAATTTTCGATTAGATTAATAATACGCTTCGTTGATTTTTAGGTCAAAACTTGAATCTGCAGCCTCGATTTCACCTAGGTCCAGATTATAAGAAAAGGTTTAAAAAAAAAACTGTTTCTGGATGTTCAAAAAAATGTTCCGTTGGCTTGAAGCAGTATTTAGAGTTCATAGGTTTTTGTGAGATTCCCGGAACTTTCTGTTGCTCCCTTCTTATGAATTCAAAACTACTCATATCTGTGATTCCGTTGTGTTATTAAAATCTGTCTACAATCCAAAAACCTCACCAACAATCGTTGTCTTCAACTGCAACTCAAAAGCCACTTCCGTATCCGGATGATTCGGCGCGGACACTTTGAAGAGTGTTATCGCGGGACGATGCGATGAGATTGGCACCGCCCGTGCCAGGGAGATGAACTGGTATGTTAGGAACAACGGAACTTTCGAACACTCTTCAGGCAAACCACATGCGGACGGGACACGGTTACAACGACTGCAAAAGGGGGGTTGGTTGGTTTTTTTGGTTAGTGATTGATGGAAATGTGCTCTACTGCACCATCATGCTCTTTTGAGCCTGACCTCGTGTAGCCAAAAAACTAACTTCTTATTTAACGAATCATGAATGTAGTTGGTTGGGCAGTCTATCGAGTGGCACTTGAATGATCCGAGGGTGTTGACACAGACCTTGTCGGATCCTGAGCATTCTCCCATGGCGCATTCGTCAACATCTGGAAATTTTTTGGAGGATAATTATAAAGAAAGTATGAACGACGATTATTTGTAAGAATAGACTAAAATATCAGCTCAACGTCTCATTCAAATGATGAATATAAAAGCTGTGAAGCTGTAAATTTTGAGGAAATCAATTGTTGTTTCCAATGAAGTGGTTAGTATTGTAGGTAGAGTCATCAAAGTTCAACTAAATGTATGGTGTCTTTTATGCGTTTCAGAGAAAAAAAAACTGTTTCCGGCTCATTATGAGCTTTATGATTCTGAGTAGTAGCAGTTTTCCCAAAGTTTGTGATAAAACATTCCGGAAGAATCACAGTTACAACAATCGCATATTGAACATTCAAAATCTGGAGGTTCATTATGTCTTTGATAGCTAATAAAAAATTTTCGTTTTCAACTTATTGCGAGAATACCCAGAACGACGTCCAGAAAGCCATATTATAGTACTTTAAATTGTCTAGGCTTTGCAACGATATATGTACGGAATAGAGCATTGTATGGAGCAGTATGGAAGAGCACATAACAGAAAATGTTATTCGTGCTTCGCTGGTTTTTTTAACTGACAGTCTACAAACCCTGTTTGTGCTTCATCACCTTGAAGTTTTCACATTTAAGAAGTCTCTATGGCCTTCAGCACTGATCAAAATTTTTCGCACATGTTACATTCAATCTCTGTTTCAACCGTTCGTTTATTGTAATCTGTAATGTCTCTGGGTCACAAAAATTAGGTTTTTTTTCTCTCTTTTAGAAAGACTGCATTACCCCGAAATTTCTTTCAGTTCCGTTTTGCGTCTCTTAGTCGACTCACCAACACACGTCCTTCCATCGGGTTGAATCTTATACCCAGGTGGACACTGACACAAGTACGATCCCTTCGTATTGATGCACCCTCCCATACACAGGTCGTTTCCAGACCCCGCCCAAATTGAGCACTCATCGATGTCTTCACATTTAGTGCCATCCGGTCCCAAGGCAAATCCACGATCACAAATACACTGGTAACTTCCGGGAATGTTGACACACTTTTGTTCGCAGGTAGCGATTCCCGTGGTGCACTCGTTGACGTCTTCACAACGACGACCGTCGGAGGCCAGTTGGAATCCTGGTTTGCATTTGCACTCGAACGAACCGATCTGAAGTAGAAGTATTGGCTCATAAGGGGGGTGACCGTGACTTTGTGTGATATTCAAATATTGAAGTGCACTTACCGTATTGATACACTCCGCTGACAGATCGCATACATGTCCGGCAAATTTGGTGCACTCGTCGATGTCCTCGCATTTCTTTTTCTGAAAATCAAATTCTTCCAATTGCAAGGTTTTTGGGATGCACTTACCGCGTCGTTAAACTCATAACCAGATCCACACTTGCACTTATAGGTTCCAGGAAGGTTGATACATTCCATGGAGCCGCAGACACCTTGTTGACACTCGTTGACGTCTGGAAAATGGAAGTTACAGCTCGACAGGTACGTGAATTACTAGCTAAAACTTATGTTCAAAATAAGTCAGTGTTCGGAAACCGGAAAATCTTTTCCAAAATGTTTCTCTGTTTCTCGTTTGTTGTTTACAATGTTGTTGTTTTCAATGTTGTTGCCAATGGTTAATATTTTTTAGCAGTATTGCCTTCTTATTGTTATCTCACCTTCACAGAATCCAGTGGCATCATTGACCTCGTACCCATGAGCACACAGATTCCCCTTCTGTTGACATCTGAAGGATCCGGGCGTGTTGACGCATTCCTCACCGGCACCGCAGTTGTGTCCGGTGACGCACTCGTCGATGTCTGAAAAGCAGAGATTACGGTTTCAGAGAGGTGTCATGGGAGACGTGAGTTTCTAGAAAACTGCTGCCTTAGTGGAGTCTGATAAACTTAATCCAAAAATAGAAACAAAAAACACTGAAAATATGTATCCGAGATTACTCGTCAGAGATGAGAAGAAGCACATTCTCTGATCCCGCATTTTGACATGTGTCAAGTTTTTTTTTTGACAGAAATTGGGGTTGCAAGAATTTCTGAAGATCAAAAACAATTCAATTTTTCCGTATTTTGCAAGGTCTCAATATCATTCGCTATGAAAATTTTCGGTTACATCTCTGCCATTAATTTTTCACAGAAAAAGTTCCTTCAATACAGTGCATTTTTTTAAACCCACCATTACACATTCCGCTCTTCGGATAGTACCCATTCGGACAAGTAATCGATGTGCACTCCCCGGTCATTGGATTCTGGAGTTCTCCGTCGCCACACTTCTTCGGGTCGCATCTGGAAAACCATCGGTTTCTGTCGGCTGTGAACTGGGATTGTGCTCTTGAGCTCTACTACAGTCATTGAGTCTTGGCAAATTTCGACCGAAAAAGTTACCTATAGCTTCCTTGAGTGTTACGGCACTGGTACAACGGTCCACAGTCATGGGATCCCAGGTTACATTCGTCGACGTCTGAAGTTTTTATATAAAAAAAAATTAGAAAAAGTTGTTATGTGATTCTATACGAACTTTGAGAAATGGTAAAATTTTGCGCTCTTTGAGCTCCACTTCCAATTTGTCTTGTTTGAAACACCAGATCAAAAATGTGATTTGTGCAACAGAGCGCACTTGCGATCAGTATAGTTAGTAAAAAAGAGTTCAAACCACGGCACTGCTCCGTAGAAGAATCCATTGCATATCCAGTTCCACACGATAAGGTTCGAATGCATTTGAAGCTCCCCGGAGTGTTCAGACAGCGTTGGGACTCCAGACAATCATCCATCAGTGTGGCACATTCATCGATATCTGGAGATTAGTTTGTGTTAGTTATCCGTTTGTGACTAAATCAATATCAGTTTCATCTAAATTTAACAAATTTGATGAAACTGAAACTGATTTGGGTTTGATTTGGTTTTTTTATTTGGTTTTTTTTTAGGTCAAGAATCATTCGTTTGCGCAGTTCGTTTATTCATAAGTCAGTGCTAAAAAGCGGGGCAACTCATCGAACGAATAATTGCGATGGAGCGAATTCGCCACAAAATGGCCTGTTAATGAAACAGAAAAACCTTCACACTGCGCGTTAGTATCACTCCAGTAGTATCCTCGATTACAGACACACGTTCCATCGCCACGATTGTTGTCGGGGGAGGGGAGACAGTGTTGGTTGGGGTGGAAGCACGGGTGGTGGAGGGAGCATTCTGGGAAATGGTTATGAGTGGAGGGGCAGGGCGGAAGTATCATGCAAGGTTAAAGAGAAAACCACAAATGGATTTATTGAAACTGTGAAGTTTTGAATGTGGGTAGAAACTTTTCTGGAAAGTTTTTTTTTTTTTGTGCATCTAACTCGATTACACAAAACTTTTGCTCGACAAGATGTTCAAGGTCTTTTTTAGTGTTGAGGTGAACAGTTTCCAGATTGTAGAAGGTCAGATTCTCAAATATGCATGTGTTCACAGATGCTGCGATAAAAGCACATCCTTGACTTTTACTTTGGCCGAATTCATCTCATTCATCTTAACAGGTATCAAAAAGTGGTCTCTTACCAACGCAATGTCCATGCTGATACAACCATCCCATCGGACACCCGAACTCGGTGTTCGCCTGTGCCGCCTCCCGATATTCTCCGGCACGAGAATACGGATCGTCGCGCATTCGTCTCGGCGCGTTGCCGACACGATTCGCACGATGACGGTGGGGGACGAGACGGGTGATTCGTCGTTGGCAAATGTAGGCACCGATTGTGTTGACGCAGTCTTCGTTGGTGGCACATGGGGAAGGACGGGAGGAGAGACATTCGTTGCGGTCTGGAAATGGGCGACAAGAGGGTAGAGGGGGAGGAAAAGCGGAGGACGACAGGGGAAAATTGGATGGCATTTGAGAGATGGGACAGATTTTCAGGGCTTCGGGAGAAATAGTAACCAGAGCTTTGAAAATCCTTAAGCTCAGTTTTTATCCTTCCAAACGATATCATTCTGTAATTGGCAATCAGTGCTTAGTTATCCAAAGATAATGAGACCTCATGTGAGAATGATTGCCAACTACCTAATTGAGGAACCTCTGTTAAGCATGAATTTTCGTAACTACTGAACGCTTAGATAACGACTCAAGAATTATGAAAACAAGATCTCTTCAATGATCTCAACTCTGTGAAACAGTAACCCACCGATACAAGCCATGCCATCTGGAGCCAAATCGTATCCCGACCGACAACTACACTCGACTTTTTCTCCTCCACGATCATGACACAAGTGCTCACAGTTTGAGCTAGAGCAACGGTCTCCAAGGTGCAAAACGTGTGGATCGTTCAGTGGGCGACCTGGAAAATATGCTGTTTTCACATGGTTTCATAGCTTCTGACTGTTGGACGTCTCAATTTCGCAGTTATTCTAGATACTCACCAGTAATAATCTCTGAAGCATGCGTGATTTCGAACTCTCCATTGCAGCACTTGTTGAACGATCTGAGGCAACCAGCGGAGAATCCGGCCGGGGCGACGCATGCTTCGTTTCGGTTGAGAAGGTCCTTGGCGAGAAGGCAGCAGTCGCAACATTCCTGAACATCATAAGCAGGTTGTAATAGGAATAGGCAACCTCCAAAGAAATATAGGAGGTTAGCGAAACTGAAAGTTTTTGACAGGCAAGTTAAAAATGTTTGTTTAATCCTGCTAGTCTAAGAGAAGCATAAACTGCTTATCCGATCATGAATCGTTCTATGAGATTCTGGTTCCGTTCTGATTTACCCGCTTGAAAAATAGCCCAAAAAATTTTATATCAAGAATCGAGATGGAGCGCATTTTCAACACTTCCAGGTCGTTTATTCGATTTGATCGTTGCTCAAGTCATGTTGCATATTGAATTACAGAAACGAACTATCCCCTCCCCCCTTCATATTACCAATTCCTTGAAACAGTATCGCTCACCTTTTTAAGTCCACCACCCAAACTATTGATATTGCTCGGACAGCTCTCTTCCTCCTTCGCAACTTCCGTCCCAGAATCACACGCACTGTCCAGAAGACTCCGAAGACAACAGATCGAGGCGGCTCGTTGGCACGTCATGCTGGTTCCTTCGCTTTTGATACTAGAGCACGTGTTCGAGGTCTTGAAGTGACGGGTTCCTCCGGCACAGCATCTCGTCAGTTCGTTGGCAATGGTGTCTGGAAAGAGAGAGGGAGATTATGTTGGGGGTTCGGATCAGAATTTCATGAAAGTTCAATTTTTCAGATAGGTCACACTTTATGGCTGTCGATGGATTCTTCAAAACAAAAAAAAACATTTTCAGTTTCTCGAGATGCACATTTTTTCCGTCACCTATTGTTAACTCGATTTGTCTCTGAGATAACCCCTTTGTCAGCTGGGAAAAAAAGTATGGTTCGGCAATTAAGCTTTGGTCTCCTTTGATGTGATCCTAGCTTTACGTATTGTCTTCAATTTTCACGAAACGAATTCGAAATTTTTACTGCTCCAGAAAGTCGCAAAGGTTTTCTGGATGTGGTCAGAGCTAATGGATTGTGCCGACATTCTTGCTTTGAAAAAAGTTGAAAAAATTTTCTGTTCCTCGCAGTTTTTATAGTCATTCTTACAGGAAGAGCGTCGTTCTTTGAGACAATTTGAAACGTTTATTGGCGATCCCAAGAAACTCTAAAAAGCCCAAAAATAAAATCATTGAAAAAATCATTATCTTGCAGAGCATAACTTTTAGTGTGGTCAGATTTGCTGAAAACAGTCGGCGAAGCGCTGAACTCAAGTGATTATAGTTAATTTTTCAGAAGTTACATTCGAAAGGATTTGAAAAGATGTGAGAAATTCTAAGAGCCTCTGGAGGATTCGGGAGGATTCTGGAAAACCAGCGGATAATTAAACCAACCTGTCACCAGAACCGCTAATACCAGAAAACACAGTCGCATCGTATCAATGAGGTCTCGGATCCACCTCAGTTATCGAAGTATCTGAAAAGCAAGAGATCAGTGAAACACGAAAACTTTGAGGAAATGTTGCGAACGGAAGTGGCACGGATCGAAGCACGATGCATCAGAAAGTTTGAGACGAAAACGCGTAGGATCTGGGAGAGAAGAGATGGAAGGTCATGATGCACACATATGACGAATGGGCTCGAATTTCGTACACTTTCATTTTACTGATACTGATTTTCAGCACAGAAAAGTGAGTGTTAGAGAAGATGGAAAGAGAGAAACGAGAGTATGAAAAAAAGTTCTCATAAAAACAATGAAACAATGAAAAGTCAGATAAGGAGGTGTAAAAAGGGAAAAACGGAGAAAAGGAAATTATGGAAAAGATAAGAAAATCTGTTACGCAATGGGTGTAATAATAGAGAGAATGATACTATTTTTATCTATTTTTCTTGAAATTTTTGTATTTTTGGTGCTGTTTTTCTCTCCACAATAAGCTTCTCGTGTACTAGACCCCGCCCTTCCGCCAGCATAGGGCTTATTATGATTGTTATGATGTATTTACGCATGTATTCATGGATGCAATAATCCACACCCTTTCATGTAAATGAGACAGGGAGCACTAATTAGAAACAATTTCGTAGGGGGAAAGGAGCATGAAGAAGAACAGATGTTCAGGTTTCCAAGAAAAGGAAGAGGAGGACGGAGAAGGTGAAATTCGAGGTTGAAACTCTTCGGGAGATATTTTTAGAACTGCTCGGGGAATTTTCGAGAATTCGAGGAGAGCAGCAAGAACCGAGTGTAAGAATTTGGGAGCCGATTTGGTACATAGAGTTAAATTTTTAGGGGTACGTCGGAATTTGAAATTTTCTTATTTAATAATGGAAGTTGACATTGCTCACCATTCCTCATTTTGGAAGACGCTCAAAAATAATACCGACTTTTTCAGTTTCAGAAAACTGATGTTATGGTTCTTTATTTTGGAATACTGCTCTAGTCATTGTAGTGAAACGGCTTCCTAACAACTTTTTTCAGTTTTGATCTTGTTATTAATTTACGAAGATTTCCGAAATTCCCATTACGTCCAAATTGTTTCTATCCTTCAAAAATTTGCGATGTCTTCAAATTTCTACAATGTGCCAGAGAAGATATTGAAGGAAGCGCCCCAAAACAAGAAAGGTTACGTTCTCAGGAATAGGAAAATCTAGCCGTTTCATTATACTAGTGATAGCCCAAAAAAAGGTCATTTGTCTCCAGTTTAAAAATGATGTTACCTTCAGTTCACTTTTCGAACCGAGAAAATCGGCAAAACGGTCAATAATAAGATCTGGAAGAGAGGGGACGGTCCTCGTGTTAAGGAAAGAAAAGAAGTTTAAATCCTAGCTTTTATCGTTTCATGGCACCCGGAAGGGGACGAAAAAACCTCCTTTACTTCTTTGGAAACCGATGCAGGAGACAAGCTGCTAGTACTTGTTGGCAGTTTTCCCAAGATTTTAACAGTTATCTGAAACCGTAAAGTCGAGAAGGAACAACACTAATAAAATCCAAAGTGTGTCTCTAACACACACACAGACTCACAACATAACACACAAAAACGTGAGAAAATGATACATCTTCTTGTCTCAAGAAGATTCTCCTCTTTTCTTGTTTCTTCTTCTTTTTCATGATCAGAAGCGTTTTCGAGGGCGGAGCTCGTAAAAAGAGATCATAAACTCAGGGAGGAGACAAGAAAGAGAATGAGTTCACATGTGATGGTACACATTCAAATGGTGACTAAGGAGAAACTTTCACTTTGGACCAATGTCTTTGGTGCATGTGTTTGAAACAAACTTAACGATGTGAACTCGGTTTTTGAGATTCTGGGATTGAGGGGAACTGGGGGGAAATGGGTCAAAGGGAGCGTTGGAAGTGTACGGTTTTGGAAACTTCTACGACCTCATGGGAATCTTTTTTTTTTGTTAATGAAGATGAAATTGATAAAGTATGAGAAACTGGTTTCTCTAGAACTGAACATCATATTCTCGTTTCAACATGTCAGTATTTATCTGTGACCATAAGATTTTCACATTTTGATGCTGACGGAATACTCAAAAAGTTGCAGTTTCAAAATAGTGACATGAGATACATAATTTCTGTCAGTTGATATAAACTTGAAATCGGTATCGTTATTTTTCCAAAAAATAACTTTAACTTTAAACGTTATGATCAGATGAAGGTCAGTCCTGGCCTACGATCCGACAACTCGGTCTCCGGGGATTTCGAAGTTTATAATTCAAGCCAGTTTCTCGATATGCGCCACAAATTATAAAACAAAGACACGATCAATTAAATCCTACACGATCGGAAACTTATTCCAAGTTTTTATTTTAAAAATCTTGTTGAAACAGACGGAATTTCAGGTCTGTGGAGAATCATCAGAGGGAGATGGATTAAAATTACTGTGATTTTCTGTTTCAAAATGAAGATGAAACTGGAAAAAGTTTTGAGTCACTAGTGAAATCAGAAACTAATAATCTCAATCAACCAGGGTCAACCAAGGAAAGCCGTGTTCTTTCAAACCATGATAGAATGTTGTTTCTGAAGTCAGAAACCGCTGTGACCGAGTTGTCGGTTCTTAAGCAAGCTTAGATAAGATGACCATAAAAGTTTAGATTTCCAGTAACATTTCTTCTGTTTTGAAACCATGAATTACATGGAAACCAGAATTATTACTTCGTTCCCATTTTCCAATAGCGGCAAGATTTATCTCGGAGATTTTCACAGTTCAAGAGTAATTTTGAGATCTTCAAATAAATTGTTTGAAAAATTTGATACCTACATATGTGATGAATAAATCATTACTCATGCTTACTCATGCTTATTAGTGTTCCAGGTCAACTCCATCAAGGTCGACAAAAGTCGAACAAAGTCGTGAACAATCGAGTCGACCGGGTCGACAAAAAGTCGAGTCGAACTTTCAAAAAAAAAGGAGTCGACCGACCGGTCGGTCGACCCAGAGTCGGTCGACTTCGGGTCGACCGACCGGTCGGTCGACCCCGGGTCGGTCGACCGGTCGGTCGACTCAAAAGACGAAAGTCGGTCGACTCGGGTCGACCCGGTCGACCCGAGTCGACCGACCCCAAATAATGCAAATGCGCTCCATTGAACGATACTTTTCGGCGGTTTTTCAAAATTTCGATTTTTAATCGCTTTCAGTAGAGTTTTTCCCGGTCTATGAAATCCCTTTAAAAAGTGAAATTTCAGGAGATTTTTTTCGGTTGGTTTTGAACAATTTTCTGGCTTCCGTGAAAAAAATTTCGGGAATTTTTGAAAAACCGCCGAAAAGTATTGTTCAATGGAGCGCATTTGCATTATTTGGGGTCGGTCGACTCGGGTCGACCGGGTCGACTCGAGTCGACCGACTTTCGACTTTTGAGTCGACCGACCGGTCGACCGACCCGAAGTCGACCGACCCGGGGTCGACCGACCGGTCGGTCGACCCGAAGTCGACCAACTCTGGGTCGACCGACCGGTCGGTCGACTCGACTTTTTTTTTGAAAGTTCGACTCGACTTTTTGTTGACCCGGTCGACTCGACTTTTTAGTCGAAAGTCGACTAAAACCGGGTCGACCTGGAACACTATTGCTTATAAATGTGAAGACTTTGAAACTGGAAAATTGACTTTTACTGCTAATTTTGAAATTCAAGTTTTGTGCAGAAAATGCTCTGTTCCCGATAGTCTGGTATTTCTCGATTCCCAAGTCTCGAAATTCTCAAATTTCTCAAGAAACAGGTCTTAATGCCATACTCTATTCCAGATTGAAGACTTTCGGAACAATCCAGTTTTTTTTCTGTTTCCTGTTGGTTTATTTTTGAAAGTTGTATTGAACAATGTGCTCAAATATATTTTCTCCAATAAACCGAATGTACCCATCAAGAACGGAACCCAATCGAACAAGAAAACAAAGATAAACGACCAGGTGTATTTATCTCAAACCAGAAAAAAGGGAAGAATCAGATGTACCAATAAATCTTCGAAGAGCTCCTCCCCTTGATCACCTAGCCGCATGTTTTTCTGTTATTCGACCCTCTTTTCCTCATCACACTCATTTGTCAGTCTCGGGGAAAACGGACAAGCAGTTGTTCATCATCACAATGTTGTGACAGAGAGATGGCTCACTTGCCGCGCCTCCCGGGGAAGAGGACTAATCATTTTCTATTGGGAGGGGGAGATGGCAGACTCATGGGCACAGGTTGATCTTTGGGAAATTCGAGGATCTGCGGATTTGATAAGATTGCTGTTTCTATTTGTCTATATGATTCAAGACTTTTGAGATTTGGTAGTTCTGCCTCCTTCTATCTCACTATCGGAAAAGTATGAACCTTCCCAGGGCGGAGCCTAATTTTCTGCCAGAAATAAGATCTTCAAAATTGGACTACCACAAATGTGTCCAGAAATATGGATGTTATGAAATACTGAAGACTTCAAGGTTAATACAATGCATCGCGATCAGGGATGGGCGTAAAATTAAATTTTTACGGAATCCGTAAAACGTAAAATTTTACGGATCAGCACCTCCTAAAAACCGTAAAATCCGTAAAATTCGTAAAATAATACCATTGTTACAAATGCATACAGAATAACCACTTTTTCAACAAATCTGTGTTTGATTAGATATTCAAAAGCTCTTAAAACCAAGGAAACAATGAAAAAGCGTTTTTGAAACATTTCAAAAATTTTCAAATTGTTTTTTCGTCGAAATTATTTTCTCCCATCATTGAGAGTGAATTCGGTAGTTTGTAATCATGTTTCTACCTTTGCCATCATAGGCGAGACAGAAAAAGTGTATTTCAATTGGCATAATTATAGCAAAAAAGTCCAGACTTCCCATCAAAAGCCAGATTATTTTTTACGGATTTTACGAGAACAATTTTTACGGATCCGTAAAATTTTTTGAACGCGAAAATAGGCCGTAAAACCGTAAAATTCGTAAAATCCGTAAACGTAAAATCCCATCCCTGATCGCGATGAGAACATCGAGAAACATCAATACCTTGAAATCACCGTTTTTTTTTCATTGTTATCGAGTTATTAACTTCACTTTTTCTATACTGCCGGGCATGATTCTAGGAGACAAAGGGTCATCATACGTCTTTTTATAATCAACATTTTATCAGAATCAAGAAACCGGGATTTTTCGAAAAAACGACAGTGTCTCATGAGTTATTGAGACCAGACATCGTCACCAATTTAGATGTACAACATGAATCAGAGAAAAACTGGGGGTTTTTTTTTCGGTTTCAGTTTCGGAAGTTTTGCTAACAGAACTTTTAACTACTGTTTCGTGATGTGAGTTACTAACAGCACTGAATTCAAACATCACTTCCAGTTTCATTGCGCAAATAGTGGGTGTCATATCATGAAACTTCCGAGGCAAAAAACGGATCAATTTAACGACATAATTCTTGGTGAAAATCGCCCAAAAGCTATTAAGTGTCCCTAGAACAGCGAAAGCGTTTGGAGATACAAGATGTGTCACAACTCATTGAAAATCTTTTGAAACTTTTGATTCAGAGATTTGAAGTTCATCGTTATTGTGTCCGTATTCACGAGAAAACTGGACCTAGAGTTTCTGAGATCTACGTGTTTATATTTGTCCCAAATCAACTAATTTCAAAGTTCAGCACTAAAATTACAGACCGAAACTACTCAAAAAAAAACGGATATAAACATCTCAGAACTTGAAATCCGACCTGTTCTCAAATAATTGAAACGGTGAAGATTGGCAAAAATCATTATGCTAGACTGCACTTTTAAGTTTCAGGCTCTATCGGAATATACGGAATGTTTATTTTTGCTTGCTAACTCTGTTATCAGTATTTTTACAAAACACATACGACACAAAACGATAGAAAAACAAGGGAGGAGAAATAACTAAAAATAACGACAGCTTATGATTCGAAAAACGACAACGCACTGATGTCGAAAATGTGCCTTTCATCAAAAAGATAACACAACGTATGGAAATTTAGAGAATGAGATTGACTGGTGCGGGACTTTTTTGAAGAACAAAAAGAGCAAAAAAGACAAGAAAGTGAAAAGAAGACAAAAAATTCCATTTCCAGGTATTAAAAGTTCGTTATCAATTTGGAGGAAGCGGGGAATCAGGTGATAACGAGCAAGTACCAATCTTGATTTTTTATTCCTATAGTGACACGGTGATTGAACTTTGAGTGAGGGAGTTTGAAAGAGTAATTCGGCCTAAATTACACAAATGTTATTCTGGATAAATAAAACGGTAATTTGAAACAGGGAAAACTTGTGAATTCAATTTTAGTATTATAACGAACTGAAAGAAATTTTGGTTT
The DNA here is from genome assembly GCA_900536305.3 of Caenorhabditis sp. 40 LS-2015. Taxonomy (NCBI): domain Eukaryota; kingdom Metazoa; phylum Nematoda; class Chromadorea; order Rhabditida; family Rhabditidae; genus Caenorhabditis; species Caenorhabditis tribulationis. The sequence continues at coordinate 56,138 of LR543300.1, forward strand.
TCGGTTTCAATCACGTCTTTTATAGCTTCGCAAACTTCAGGATAGGTTATTTCCAGTCGAGGATGTCATGCCTTGCTGAAAATGTTTTGAATAATTGGCGAAGGAAAAAGGCTAGTGCTTCCTCTCAACATGATCGGCTTGACCAAAACTGATTGACATATCTCGAACACTACTATGAAAAGATTCGCCGTTTCGAAATAAAGATGAAACTGAAAAAAGTTTTCAAAAATATTATTACTCTTTCTTCAGGAATCAGTCGTGATTGTGGATCTTCGGTCAGGTAAACGACAGTAGCCGCTGTCCGCTGAAAATTTTCCAGCAGCAACAACAAATAAGAAAAATTAAAAACCTGATTTGAATGTATCTTGGTTAACACTACACATTTTTACCTCAAAATGCAAAAAATCCTTCCTAGAATAGCCTTTTAGTCGCTACTGAGAGATGTCATGTTGCAAGGACAGTGGTTAGTTTGAGCTTTAAACTGCAAAAAATCTCCGCCTCGATAATAATGGGATCATGAAACTGTGAATCTGAATGAAAAGCGGTACCTGAGCATGTTCCTCCAGAGTGTATCATTTTTTTCTGTTGGAGATACCATGGAGGCCAAATTTTTTTATTAAATCAAGAACATACATAGGGCCAAGCAAACGCCAAAAGAATATTCTTGGTTTTCTTCATGTCCCCCTCACTCTATGACAGTATATAGCGTTTCAAACATTCAAACCATAACATCGATTCTGAGCACTTTTGAAAACCTCTCCGTTTCTCGATGTAGATGAAAATAAATTAACACTTTGGTGGGAATTAGTGTCCCATAGTCTTTTCTGGAGTTCAAGTGATGTCTCACAATTAGAATTCTGGCAAATCTGAATATGCGGTTAAACCCAAGAACTCGTGGAATCTCCTTGTTAGAGCAGTGCTTTTTACTCTTTCCGATGACATGAAACTAAAATATTAAAATTTCCTCTGCTCCATTATAAAAATTTCAAAACCACTTCTATGCTCGATTCATTTAGAATGGGTGCATCGATTTAGAAACCGGCGAGAATCTTAATCAGTTTCAAAAAACCCTGAATTCCAACCTATTTCTACATATGTTACTTCGTTTCGAGTACGAACATTTCAAATATCCCCATAAATCTTGTCTAGTCTCACCAACTAACTGACCAAAAACGTCACTTCCTCCTCCTTATTTCGGTTATCTTCATCTGCGTGTCGATTGCAAAAAAAGGAACCAACGCCTAGACGGTAGCCATTCTTATCTCTCGCAGACACGCACTTCCACCCAGATGTACACTTTTCAATCGAGAAAAAAGGTCAAATTCTATGATGTACTAACTACGGTGTCTGGTAACCGAGATAACAGGTGATGAGAAAACGAGAAATCAAGATTTTCTAGGGGAAGGAATATGAGAGGGGTATACAAATGTTTGAATGGAATCCAGAAAGATATCTGCAGTTTCGGAAGGTCTCTAAAGACTATGTGCAGCACTGTGCTATGATAGACGATAAGAATAGTTGAATGTCAATCTGAAAGAGGGATCAAGTGAAAGAAATTATTGAGAATGCGTCTGAAAAGTACAGTAATCTACCTCGTAAATCGACACTGAAATTATTTTTTCGACTACTCCTGGTCGGGAAACTTCCCTGGAAAATGTCAAAAAATCAGCTACAAATCTACGAAGATACCTAAAATCCAATTAAACAATGTTATGTGTCGATTAACTGGCGAGTTTACAGTTCTTTTTTGTGAGTGCGGCCAGTGGAAAATTCTAGGCCATCATATACCCGGACCATGATAATGACAAATCTCCGTTTTAATATACCAATCTAAGGTGGTGGCATGAGTACTATTTTTTAAAGTCATATGAAAACTTTGTTCACTTTTTGAAACCGTAAAAAAGTTCCAAATCAGTTCCAATCACCATTGATCCATTATTCAGTCCTTATCTTGACTTTGATCGAATTAGTCCTTTCAAAAGTGCCCATGTCCTTCCATTCTCGAACTTTCGATTCTCCACGTTCCCCTTTCAGTCTTGACCAATGTAACGTTGATCATTACTGTTTACGGTTTCATCTCTTTTTCTCTTCGCAGAAATTGCATGATTTCTGCTAGCTAAGAAGGAAACTAGAGAGAAGTGATTCTGGTCGATGTTTTTTGGTCTTTCTTCACTCGGAATTTGCTATGGTTGTAGATTTTTTTTCAATGTAGCAGTGATTGATGGGATACGGCTGGCGTGCCAGGTGGGGAGATAGGAAGTAGGAGGAAGTTTAAGTGTCATTGGACATTAGGAATTGATAATAGTTTTTGTTTTCTGTTCCGCAGAGTTTTTTAAAACTGACATCAAAATTCTTAGTAGATTCAATGTCATAACGCATGTTCAGATTTCATCCACGATCTAGAGTATCTTGAGTGAGACTTGATGTGCATAAAAGCAACGTCGTTCCATATCTGTTGAATATCCAAACTATCTGATTACCCTTGAAGTCTACGACTGGCCATTAAAAGTTTTCAATTTCATTGAGTTAACAGCATCAAACCGATCTCTCGATCATAAAATTTTCAGTATCGATGAAACAGTTAAATCCGGACATTCATTCTTTCCGAATTTCATTTTCGATAATCTCTCATGTTCCATGAATGTGATTTATGATCTCGCCCATATCGCCAATCAATGCCTATGATCGAAGTCTAGAAAACAAACTACACGAAAAAGAATTTCATGACCGTTTTATCTCTCTCCACGATTGTTCCTGGTACGCTCTCCCCCATTAATTAATCGTTCGATTTATAGCGGCGGGAGTGTGACTTCGACCGAAAAGAAAACCTTGCAAACTTTACAACCTGAACACACACGTGACAGTCGGATCGGAGATTCAAATCTCTAGATTCTAGGTTTTAGAGTGACTTTAAATACGAAACTAACAAGAATTGGCAAAAAATGGAATAGTTAGACAACTTTTTGCAACAGAAAAGTTTAGAGCACAAGTTTGATGAGACCGATTCTTTGAACTTCGTTTCTGTTTTGTCAAAGTCATAACTCACTGTATCATTTTCAATTGCGCTTGTGGAAACTCGCCTTCATCCGTTTTGGAATTCACGATTTCTGCTAGTCGGATGAGTTGCCGACAACCGGCAAACAGAAAAATGTTGAAGTCTTCGGATTTTCGAAAATGTCACATTGAGATTCGCCGCTATCAGGGTGTTTCCTATTGAGCTAGTGGCCGAGATACTGGATTTTAGAACGGCTTTAAAAAAGAACGGTTTTTTGTTAAGTACACTTCTTTGGCTTCGCTTGTAACAACTATCTGTTTCATTAACATTTCAAAAAATAAAGCGGAAATTTTCGTTCAGAAAACCTACTCTTCCATCTAACTAATCTTCCCACTTTCGAGATGGCCATCATCTTATCTCGAAGTTCGTGTTCCGTTTCCTGTCTGTCTCCCATCTTTTCGAGACTGTTCATTATGCGCCCCCGTTCAGTTACGTCACACACCCATCGAAATCTCGCATCTTCTTCTCTCTTCTCGTTTTCTCTTTCACCGCCTTCTTCTGGTCATTATCATTTTCTTTAGGTCACGTACGATAGCTTTTCCCTCCCATTTTCATTGTCTTCTGTTTCTTCTGTCTCTTTTCCTTCTCAACAGTTTCTAATTCCGTTGGAGAACCATATGATTCATTTTCAATATTTGTTTCTTCTTGTAAACTGTAAAAAAAGAGTGAAACTAGTGAAACACGATGATGACAGATGGCCTAGAATGATGACGTCGAAAATGGGAGGAGAAGAAGAAAGTGGAAGTTCGAGAAATTTCCGTTTCAAGAATATGATATAGTTTTAATAGAGACTTTTTTATGCTTTAGCAATTTTCTTGCTTCAAAATTTGTTAGATTCAAAAGAAGGAAAGCTTCAAATTATGAGTGTATTGCCTATTCAGGGTACTGCAACGAGAACTACTGTGTGCGCTTACAAATTCCGAGTTTTCGTAGTGAGAGCTCAGTTCATTTTACTACTGTTTCAAAAAGCTCACTTCCAATCCGACTGATCTTCAAATACAGTGGTGCATCTTTGTGTGTTTTTTCTGAACATTCATATCAGAGTCAATGATGCAGGAGGTTCGCACCATAGACTAGACCTTCTGAAATCTTTTTCAGAATCAGAAATCCGTCTTGCCTTTACAATTCATCGTACGATGTAGTGAAACTTCCAGAAAAAAGGTTTTTGTCCGAAAAACTTTACTATTTTGATAAGTTAACTTCAAAGAAGTTACATTTGGGCTGTAGTCATACGATTCCAATGAATGCCTCCCACAAATATCGGATCGGCTCATAGCGCTTTCTGCAACCTCGGGTTCTTGTTTCCCGATGCTCGTAGGTAAACTGATCAGTTTTTCTTCCAATTCTAGGTTCCTTCCGTGACTTATAGCTCTACTTTAAATTTTTCAGGATTGTTCCTTATTTTCATACGAAATTCACAATGTTTCAGAATTTTTTTGTTCTGTTTTACAAGGGTTATAAGGCCGGAAGGAATACTCCTCAGATAGTTACACCTGTGTCGTAATTTCAAATCTAGAGCTGAATCTTAACTTTTGGCCATATTCAGACCAGAGTCTTGGTTACAAGTTGGAACTCAAATCAGACTCCTTCCGTTTCAATAATCCCATTTCTTAACCTCAGTTTTTGAAAAAAAAGTTTTTGCGCAAAAATAACTACCTCATCACCTACATAAAATACAGCATAGTTGGAATTCCGAATTCATAACTTAATTTTTATAAAATTGCGAAAAGCACATAGCTCAATTTTGAGAAACTTTCCTGAAACTGACAAAATTTCCGGTTCCAAAAGTTTCATATTCTCACAAGTGTGTTTCCAAAAATTACTCCTAGAATGAACCACAATGAAAGTACTCTGCGCTCTCCTTTCATTTTTTGACCCATCCATCAAAAAGTACTTTCTCTATTCTTCTTCGTTTTCTCCTGCACTCTTCAATGGTCACAATGATCTATCCATTCACTTAGAGAAAGATTCCCCTCAACCAATTACCCTCTTTCGCCCATTTTTTTATTGCAACCTTTCCCCAGTTTTCCATACTCCAAACTGTCCTCCTCCCCCACTACTACTCCTTTCGTGTCCATTCAACCCACTACACGTGACCGGTATGTCCCTTTAAAAGATTTTTTTCTTTTCGGGTAGTCTCTGCGTCTCTCCGATCCACACACTCTCTCATGTTCCATCTGTTTATTCTTTGTCTTTTGTGTTGTGTATGGTAGTAGAAGGGGAGAAATTTTCTCAGAAAAATTGCCTCCATTTTTTTGGAAATACTTTCTGTTTTCCTTCCGCTTGCTCAATTTTTCAATTTTCAATCACACATTTCTCTGCGTCTCTTCTTCCCACGCACTCTCTCTTAGTTACGCCTACTACATGAAAAAAAGAGGGGAAACTGTCACCATCACGATAATCGCATTTTCAAAGTCTCCTCTTCTCTTCTCGCCACTCAATTTCCATTTTTCCTCCCGAAGTACTGGGTGTCACCAGTTGCCTCGAATTGACCTACTGTTGATATATAAGTAGATGGAGAACGGTCAAACGGGGTACAGATTAGTTTTCGATTTTGGCACACAGTTTCACTGCTTCATGAAAGTGACAAAGAATCAGATATTGCTCCGTTAACGATACGATAATATCTCTATACTAGGTCATCTGACTGTTTTCTTTCTGGTTTTCTAGAGATCTTTTCACCGAGCAAAATTTCAAAATCAAAACTGTATCAGCCCATTTTAAGGCTGTGGGATCGAATATTTTTAAATTTTTCAGTTTTAAGGTTATACAAATTTCTAAGTTAAGTAGTGATGATTAGGATCTGTCCCAATTTAGTCGCATTCAACATAAAATATTTTTTAAGATTTCTTGAGATTCAGTTGAGCCAGAGGAAATTGAGAATGTGGTCAAGATTATCTTGACAACTTGTGGTTCATCTCTTTCATGAAGTTAGGGTCATCTGAAGAAAAGTTAGTTATGTCCTAGAAGCAGATAACTCGGCCACCAAGGCCTCTCTCCGCGTAAACATAACGATTTTTGTCATTTTAAGCAAAGGTTGGAAAAGTTACAATGATTCAAGAGCTGCTTAATATTTCTTAAAACTACCACATTTTATGTCTCTTCAACATAACTGGAATGTTTGGAAGATTATTTTCTTTTTCACTGGTGTATTTTTCAGTTTCAAAACGTAGATCAAAGTTTGTTTTGAAACTTTTTGCCAATCCCAGGAATTCTCGATTGTACCACAGTTTGAAAAACGTCCCTCACCAAAAAAATACGGTTTCCAAGAGATCATGTTAGCTGATTTGGCCATGCTAACCATTGTAACTATGGTTAAGCAATCATTTCTTCACTGGTCTCGTTTTCGAAAACCCATTACAGAATGAGTTCTCTGTTCAGTACGGACACTCCTTTTCCATTTTTCCGCCCGGAGTTTCTCCACTAGGTGACACCACTTTTCATCTCTCGACTCTATTTGACCTACTGATATATAAGTAGGCAGTGAACGGTCAAGCGGATTGCAGATTTGCGTTTGGTCTTTTGGCATAGTTTCACTGTTTCATGAATGTGATAATTTCTCACTGACAAAAACAAAAGGTGATTTTTAATCCTTTATTTCTTGGATTGTTTGGTCATTTAGTGAATGCCTTCTTTTGCAGCAAACGAATAATTTTTGGAGTTCAAAAAGCTAGATGCGAAATTTCACATCTTACCGTTTTGCAATATCCTGATTGAAAAACAAGGATTTGGTTCCTTTGCGTTTCTAGATCACAAACTTGGATTTGAAAGATTCTATGATACCAAACCTCATTGAGAGAATTCCTAGGAAGAAACGATAGAATATACACCCGCTAATATTCGGATCCAAAAGTGCAAACTGAATCGGGGAACTTTTGAATATCTAGGGATTTTGGTGGGCGTGTTTTGGCATTTTTTTTTAGTGCGGGTGTTTTTTATTTTTGATCTTTCCTTCTACATTTCTCGGCTTCAGAATGCTCAAATTTAGAATGATGCATTTGATCAGTATTATTATTTCAGTAAGCTTTGATTTCAGTAAGATTTCAGTAAGTTCAGTTGAAGTTCTGTAGTTTTGAAGTTGGCACTCGGAAGTGACCGTTATACTACTGAAAATAGAAACACAAATTTTGAAAAAAATCGAGGGACTAGGAATGCCTTTTTCACGGCTTCAAAGTTTACATACTTTTCAGTTTCAAAACCGGCAGTTAATTTCTACAATTTCTAGTTAGCGTTGTGTTAGCGTTCACTTCTATGCCCATAAAAAACAGTTTCCATCAAAAAATTAGGTCAATTTCATCATTTGGACAACAGCCATAATCAAATCTGAACTAATTTCCGTATCATTTGGATTATGACCAGAACCAGCGTCCATCAGTATTTCAAAAAATTTAGACAATTTCAGTGCCCTTCGAAATGGAACTTTTTTCTAGATTTCTCAGTCTGAGCGAAGACGTTGCTTTGAAAGTTTGCAACCTCAAAACAAACATGTTTTATTTACAAATTGATAACCATTGATAGCGGTTGAATCGAAAATGTACCCATGTTTATTTTTAAAACCAAAAAACAACTTTTTTCCCATTTTTTATTCTTTTCTTCTTTTTTCCTGCTCTTTTTGTGTACAAAAATAGAAACTTCATGTCTCTATTTTCGATTATTCTTTGGTATCGTTGTGAATTCTATAAACGTTGGAAATTTCAGATTTGTATAAAAAGAGACGACGAAACATGACCACAAATCTGTATCTGGACATTGAGGGGTGAGTTTTTGCTTTAGGCTTTCAACAAGTTCAAAAAATTATTGAAAAATAGACACATTCAACTTGAGCAAGTTTTGAAGCTGAAATTGCTTTTTGGACTCACAATTTTTTTCGGTTTTGGAGATTCTACTTGATAATAGCATTCTTCCGGAAATTGATCAGACAGTGATCCAGCGCATTCTGAATTTCTAAAACTTTTTTCGTTCCCCTCCAAATGTAATGCCTCAAAGTTTCAGAAGGCGTACAATGGATTCGAGAACTCGTGAACTGTTGGCCAAGGATTCTCGAGAAATCCAGACGTTACTAGTGATGGGAGGCATCACGTTCTTCATCACCATCGTCATGTTCCTCTCCAAAATGGATGTGAGTTTTCTTCATTATTTGTTCAGTTCTCTTCAGATCGCAAACTTTCGATTGTTTTCGATTCTTAGGTAAATATGGGATTTGATACAATCTTCATTGTTTCGACGAATCTATTTTTTGAGACAGTTATCAAAATTTTAGTTTTTTAAGTTCTTTCGTAAAAACTGGGTATCATTTAGAACTGTTCAGTGATTTATAAAATGAAACAGTTTCAAGTTGAGCTGGAGGACTTGAAAACAGGATTCCAATTACCCGATTTTTCTGAATTTTCGTAGGCGTACTTGGCAACTCCAGATCTTCAATTTTTTGTAGTTGACTACTTTTTTGGTATGACCACAATCAATCCAGTTGAACGTTCGCAAAGACACCGCATACTTCCTTCGACTTACTGTTCGCCATTTTTTGCTTCATAATGCTTACCTAAGCAAACGCGAACTTTTTCAAATTTCTGCCTTCTAAAGCTCCAACTTCTATAAAATGAGAATGTTTATAGTTTTTATTATTATTACTGACATCTGACATCAGGACGTCAGATCTCTAACTTTTCTGAAACCGTTTTTCTTTGAAGTCACCAAGAATGAAGTTGAGTTTCCAATCTTATTTTGCGATGAGTAATTCAATTGGGCCATACGAATTTATCTCTCATCGTTTTTCTCTGTATCAACCCCTCTTTAAACTCTGAAAAAAGGTTTGCATTCAATGGGTTTTCTCTCTCCATTTCCTCCTATCTCCATCTAAAATCTTGCCCAAAAACGAACTTTCAAAGAGTGTGTGTTCACTCGCTCGTGAACTGAACACACTTGTCCAAATTGATCAATCGGAAATCGTTTACAACCGAATCATTTTGTTTTTCGTCCGCCACCCCAAATTAGTGAAGTGAATCACATGTTTGTACACAGTCTCTTCTGAATCCATCTATCTCTTCTGTTTCAATTACACACACACACACACACTTTTATAATCGGTTTGTATTGATTTGGATCTGACAGTATGTTTTTCATTAGCAAAGATTTTCGGTTTCAAAACGGGCTAATGTTTTTTAAAATTTCACATGTAAATGATATCTCATGGAGTATAATAAATTGAAATGAATTATTAGGTTTTAGATTGTTATAAAGAAGCGGAGTTCCGTTTTTCGTCTTCCATTTTCTGTTCAATTTTCCCGATTTCCAGATGTCCGCCGACAACGTGATGAACTACGCACCCATAATTTGGCTCGTCGGAGTGATGGTATTTGGTGCCGTCATCAATTTTGTAAACTACTACAAAAGCAAGAAAAGGCAGAAGGAGTTGGATCGGCTGACTTTGGTGAGGATTTTTGCTCTAATGAAAACAATCACTATAAATCTTTGGCCAAATTTATTTCGATCCCTGTATCAAGTTGTCCACTGATGGAACGTTGTTTTTGTGGTCAATAATAATTTGTTTATCGATCACTCTTTGGTATCAGAGACATAGTTGGTCCAAGTCACGGTACACCCAAACAACGAAGTTATCTGATTCTAAAGACCCGAAAGTATTCTGTTTCATCTTCTGGAATTGAACCAGTACTTCACAAAAGTTAATTGTTTATCGTGTTCAAAAATCCCATAATCGAGTTCCTATAAATCTGCAACTGATTTTTTCAGGAAAGTCTTCTAGTGAACATGTCACTACCCGAATCTTTTCCATGTCTTCTCCCGGGGCCTCACGATGAATGTTGTGGTGGGCGAGGAATCCCACAAAGACCTTTACCAACTTATGACGAGGTTTTGGTTCTGGATGAGGTAAATTTCCTGATTTTCCAACTTTGAATATCAAAACTTTTTCCAGACCCAACCAAAACTACCTGACCCTGATACAGTATCCTTGACAGCTCCACCCGACTACTCGACGGCTCTAACGATGCTGCACAAGACGCCGCCGGCGCCGAAAGTTGTAGACAACGAGTAATTTTTTTTCATTTCCTAACTTTCAAAGTGTTCCATTTCCTCCACTCCATACGGTTTCCACCCCATTCGCGGGTACCCCCTCTCTCTCCTCTCCCCCCAAAGACACAAATTGCCCATTTTGACCTTCACATGGTTGTTTTTTTTTTCAAACGAATGTTTTGAAAAGCCATTGCATATGTGTTTGATTTTCTCATGAGCTGTGAAATACGATTCAAGACTTTTCAAACTATTCAGAGTTGCTAGGTGGTTCCGCTTACGCCAGTACGTCTACTTCTGACGACAGGAAAGGTCATCACCTGAAAACTTGAAGAGATTTTCACCCGCCAAACGGATTGACGGGCGTCCAAAAATTGTTCTGCGGGTCTTATAAAAGGCCCTGCTGATCTATGATCTAAATTCATTGTGCTTTCTCTTCCTCCAGGTGTTATCCTTTCCAATGTCCCGACACCTCGCGGGTTCCGCGCGCCACCATCAAAAGCGTGTGGCGCCACCAGCCCCGCCTCCCCCACACCTTTGATAGTGGCGCGCGGAACCCGTGAGGTGTCGGAACATTGGAAAGGGTAACACCCGAAGTTGAAGCTCACTGTCTCTCTCTAAAGTCTTGCCGGGCCTTTCATAAGACCCCAAGAACAATTTTTGGACGCCCGTCAATCCGTTTGGCGGGTGAAAAAACACCGTCTGGTCAGATTACCAGCCTTTGTCATCGCTATTTGAGATCTTTGAATATGCCTCAGAGGTCGTTGAACTGCTAATGAATAAAATCAAAAATTTATTACACCAACAAAACAACTAAATAATCCAAAACTGAAATACAAGTAAAAACAGGGGATCGCCTAGTTGATCTTCTTCTCGCTTCGATACTTGTCCTTTCCACCCCGTTGAAGGTACGATTTGTAGAAGAAATTGGCGAAGAGCACAAAGTAGGAGAGACTGAGAGCAAATGTCGAGTTGAGCGCGAACATCGGAGTGTCGCAGGTGTACTGAAAAATTAGAAAGTTTTGTGCCGGAAACTTTCAGTTTCGAGGTGGGCAAAAAAGGGGCATCAAGTAAATCCTGTTATACCCTAGGAATTGTAAGGTGAATGGAGAAAAATTTCGTGAAATTTTTCAGTTTCTACTGCTTGTTAAGCGGTCATCTCAAAAGTTGTCACTAATGTATCTTCAAAATAACATACCTGATTAGTCGCCAACGAGTAGTACATCAGTGTGCATCCATAGATGAAGCACACGAATTGAGTCAGCTGAAGAACGGTGACAGCCATCGAGATCTTCGCCGGCAGTTTGATGTTCATCGATCGGATGAAGTAGTATCTGAAAATGATGGTAGAATTTCTATGACAAAGATCTATTTGAAGTGGTACAGCAGACTCGAAACCCTTTGTCTGGAAACTCGGAGTCTCAGATTTCATCCATTTCGTCGTACACCAAGCCTATCACCTCAACTAACGTCAAACCTCTCAAATGAAAAAAAACTAACGGGTACATGAAGGCGTGCACAAACAGATTCACGATGGCACCGACTCGAATCTGGGAAGATGGAGTTGGGTAGGTGACGCAGAAGAAGAGGAAGGTGGCAACGTGGTGGTACCTGGAAATGAGAGTTCTACTATTTTTGGAATATGGTTGAAGATAAATGAGAAACGCGATCTGATCCCAACTTAACTAGACGGAAAAACGGGAATTCTTGGACTCCTAGGCTCAGAACGACGATTTTATCGAAACTGGGAAGTTGTGTAATTTTAGAGAGTTGGAATAAATCCAAATTATTCCCAGCTTCAGTACTTTGTATAAACCTTCTGAATTTCATAATTTTCAGTGTGTTGTGATCAAATTTGAAAATATGAAAAATGATTCCCAACCACCAGTCCTTTCTGAAAGTTTGTGAGCGTAGTAAGCAGCTCTAGATCTTCATTTTTGCAGTTGACAGCTTTTCTTGAAAATCAACACCAAGTCAGTTGACACAGCATCTCACACTTCGATCCTCTATCTTTAACTGCAGTTTTTAGAACAATCGGCAACTATTTTAAAAATATCTAGAGTTTTCTGTTACACTCCCAACACTTCAGGGAAATCGAATAGCTGAAATCTACTTTGACTGCCATTCTTCTAATGAAAATCGCCAAAATTAAAACACCTTTAATTAGTACTTCCAACTAACCAGTGCAAGAAGATGAGTGGCTTCTTTCTCAGCACCAAGAAAATCGTGTCCACAAACTCCAACGCTTTCGACAAGACCGTCAAGAACAGCCAGTACTCCGCCTGACTTGGCAACGTCGACAACGCCTCACATCCGCATCCGTACAATCCGAATCGTCGAACCTGCTCGATCATGAAAGGGAACATGGCCCACGAGCCGTAGATGGAGAACACCGACAGGAAGAGGTTCCAGGCGCGGAGAGCATTCGTCAGTTGGAATGGTTCTCGATCCCTCATGAGCCGTTTGATGGAGAAGATGACGACGACATAGGCGATGGTCATCTGGAAAAAGAGCTTTTTTCTCACCCCGTTGCGGACCGTTTTTCAAATTTTTTCCTTTCAAATCTCGCAGTCGTCTTTTACCTGCACAAAGAGCCCAAAGTGCTCATCGATGAACTTGCGGCCGCTGAGGTGCGGAAAGACGTCGTCTCGATTCGCGACGAGTCGCCACAATTCGCTTGCATCGAATTTCCATTTGAACACGTCAGCAATCATTGTTTTTGATGAGCGACAAGCCTCCGACTCACAAACCGCACTTCTGTGGAAGAGCTCCGTGGCGAAATAGTTGAGGTACATTTGGAGCTTTTCGGTTCCCAGAAGATTCGATGACGTGGCAGGAAAGAGAAGCGACGTGGATTTGGAGAGGGGAGGAAACAAAGTGAAATTGGAACGGAGCGCGTGGAAGGTTCTCACGGGTTTATTAGCATGCTAATTTTACTATCCTTTTTTGGGCAGTGGAGTGGAAAGAGGTCAAAAGATTTTCATTGGAATTGTTGAGAATGGAAGTCGGAAATTGGAATCCCATCTGTGGGTACCAACCATTACCGTTCAGAGTAAAGGCATTTTATTAGAATAAACGTTTTCAAAGAGAAGGCTACCGAGTTCGAACGTTAAAAGTTTTAGAGCTGCTAGGTGGTCCCAATTACCTGAATATGCCATCTGGTCATCCTTTTGAGACCATTTTACCCTAACCTTCCGCTCCATTTTCGGTATATGTTATCGATGGGAACAAGGGTCTCTTTGTGTGCGATTTATTATGTAGGTACCTCTAGGCAAGCAGCCGACATCTCACGGGTTCCGCCACCCACTACCCTTTATGTGTATGGGGGAGATTCTGGTGAGCAATGTTTGTAAGGTTCTACTCGAAAACGCACACATCACAGTAGTTCGATCGCCTATAGTCGCGATTGTAACGAGGATAACGATGCGTCTCTCCCAGAAACAGTTGTTCTTGTTTATCAGAGATTCGAATAATCATCGTCAGATGAATTGAACCAACTATAAATTCCTGAAAGTTAACTAATCCATGAAACAGTTTAAAAATCTTGCCTATTCTTATAATCGTTCACAGAACCTCAATTTCCTCGTTCGATCTTTGTCAACCAGGTCGCCATTGTATGCGACCAGAGCAAAGTTTGCAGTCAACTTCAAGTTTTTTTCTGTTTCATGACATTCCCAATTTCTCACTATCAGATTTGTCTTTATTATCTGATCCCTATCATTTGTGAATTCCCCACAACGTTACCACCCAAACAAAAACACGGAATACGGATGCACGACATTGATGAAAGATCAAAGTTCTCAGACACAATAAATTCAGATGTGGGCGCTTAGTTGGTTGGGGGGGG
>LR543301.1:0-13577 GCA_900536305.3 Caenorhabditis sp. 40 LS-2015
GATGCAGAAGTTTTCAAGAATGAGAGCTCGAAAACTCCAGATTCTTGTGAAGGCGTCACCGTCAAAAGTCCAGAAGACGTGGACGTCAAGAAGGATTCAGAAGACGTCGAATCGATTGTACAAGATTTTGGAGCCTTGGACATCAAAAATGAAGATTCGCTGGATTCAGATGACGTTAGTGGTTTTTTAAATAGATTTTTGGATTTCCAAGAAAATTATTTTTCAGAATTCACAAAACGACGAGAACCACCCGACGACGATGAGCCAGTGGCTTCGCCAAGCAATGCAAAATCTTTCATTATAATCTTTTTCTGTTGACCCCAAATCTCATTTTTCGCGCCCTTTTTTCCAGATTATTGATAGATCAAAAATGTGATTTTTGATCTACCAGTTGACTGGAGAATGCTTTTTTGCTGTATAATCGATTACATTATTGTTTTCTCTCGGTTTCTGTTTTGTTATGCGTTGTGCTTCTTCCTCTTTTTTGTTTTGTTGATACGGTTTTATTGCAAGATCTCGGTACTAATAATAACATTCTCGGTTTTCTTTTTTTTTTTTCTTGAGCCATAAAATCTAATCGGGCGGAGCGAAAATTGAGCGATTTTGAGTGAAAATCGACGAAAAATCTGAAGNTTTTTTTTTTTTCTTGAGCCATAAAATCTAATCGGGCGGAGCGAAAATTGAGCGATTTTGAGTGAAAATCGACGAAAAATCTGAAGGAGAATTAGTTGAAAAAGTAAACGCGGAATTTGCGGAGTGTCGTTGCGCGCGCCTAATTTAAATTTCGATGATTGTTGGCTATTTTTGGGTTCAAGGGGTGATATGACAGATAATAAACATAGAATGTATGGAAATGAAATGAACTCGATAAAAAAGTTCACTAGATCTTATTTCGTCGCAAAAATCAAGCAAAATTTCGGGTTTCGATCGAAAATTTGAACTGAAAGCTTGAAATTTAGGATAATAAAATTGTATTTTTCAGTTCTCTTCTTTAGTTGGATTATTTTCGAGCTTTGGCTTGCTTGATAAAGGCAAAAATCGAAGCTCCATCCGTTTTTGTCCGAAAAAAATACATTTTGAAAGTTTTCAACGAAAAACTGCATGCGCCTTTGAATCAGGGTACGGTAGGGAAATTATTTTTTTTTTCATATTTTTGTTTCGATTTTTCTCAAGATTTTCGCTGTTTTAGATGGCTTTTTGTTGA
Organism: Caenorhabditis sp. 40 LS-2015; assembly: GCA_900536305.3. Classification (NCBI taxonomy): domain Eukaryota; kingdom Metazoa; phylum Nematoda; class Chromadorea; order Rhabditida; family Rhabditidae; genus Caenorhabditis; species Caenorhabditis tribulationis. The sequence goes on from LR543301.1 coordinate 1,205, forward strand.
TTTTTGCCTATTCTGTGTGAAAAATTCGAAAAATTTCATCAATTTTCAATAAAATTTCAATGTTTTTGAGCGACTTTCAGTGAAAAATAAGGATTTTCAAAAGAAATTCATGCCAAGAGAAAAAAGGGTTATACCTCAAAAGCTAGTAGATCAATTTCGATGAAAATTGTATGGATCGAAAGAGAATTTCATGGAGAACATGATACATTTTTGAAATTTCGAAAAATTTGATTTTGAAGGATTCTGAAGCCCGAAAACTGAAGACCACTCTTTTCGGTTCAAAATTCGTCGTTTTTCTCGATTCCTTCCCATTTTTTATTCTCTAAATATCCTCCCAATCTTTAAAATTGCAGAAAAATGGCTCACAAACACGACACCAACAAAATCCCTCTACCCACGTCGTCTGAAGAGAATCTTCAAAATGCACCTACGTCTTCTGAATCCTGGAGTCAAGCTCAGTATGAGCACTATTGGAACTGGAGATCAGGATATTACGACCATTACGGAGCACATTATCCATACTATGAGCACCATCAGCAATATGTTCGTTTGGGAATCTTGAATTTTCTCGATTTTGGGGGGGAATTTGAGAAATTTGAGAGAAAAAAAATTGAAAATTTGAGATTTTTCGACCCCAAAATCGTCGAAATTGGCTGAAAATCAGGAAAAAAAATTTTTCGCCATTTTTCAAATTTTCAAATTTTGGTAAAAAAATTCAAGTTTCTATATCAGTTTTCGCTCAAAAATCCAATTTTTCATTTGAAATTTATCAAAAACTTCAAGTTTTCCAGAAAAATCGATTTTTTGCAGACGCCGAGTGGATTCTTCTACAACCAGTCGACGCCGACGTCTTCATCGTCGTGCTCGTTTCAAGAGACGGATTCTGGAAGAGAACTCGTTTTCTTCTTTCCCAGAGGATCACCGGTATGGGGGAATTGGAAAATTTGGAGAATCTAAAGTTTGAAAAATAGGGAAAATTTTGATTTTTCGAAAATTTTTCCACTCAAAATTTGATCATTTTAAGCCTCAAAATGATCAAAATTCATTCGAAAATTCAGAATTTGCCTCGAAAATCATGGATTTCAACGAAAAATCGGTCAAAAAACCAAAAATGAAAATTTGGCCATTTTTGGTCTAGAGTCACCCAAAATTGCTTAAAATGATCAGAATTCACTCGAAAATTTCACATTTTCACCAAAAAATCGCTCAAAAATCATTTCAAAAACGAACCGAAACGTTTTGCAGAATCTCGACTACGACGCAATGGTTCCGCACGGCTACTATGGGCTCAACTGTCCGGCGCCGGGAGGCACACCGGTACGGAGGGGAAACGAGTGAAAACGGCATAAAATCGACCCGAAAATGGAAAAATTAAGAGGAAAATGAGCCAGAAATTGTGGAAATTGGCTCAACAACGTTCCGGAATGAGTCGAAACTCGAAAATTTTGAAAAATCTTGAAATTGTGTCCAAAAATCATTTTAGACGACTGCAAAGTGTCCTAAAGGTCTAAAAATCTTGTGAATTCAGTCCAGACTCATCGGAATTGACTGAAAAATACTGCGAAAAGAGCTAAATTCGCCGAGAAAAGATCCTCCGAAGATCTTCCAAAATTGCTCAGAACAGGTTTTCATCATCTCAAATTAGACCAAAAACTGTCCTTGGCGGCTTAAAACAGCTCAAAAATCACCGGAATTGGCTTAAAAATGAGCCAAAACGGCTGAAAATAGGCTTAGAAAGTTCAAAATTGACTGAAAAATGCTTCAAAATGAGCCAAAATCACACAAAATGGACCGAAAAATGCTAGAAAATGAGCCGAAATAGCTAAAATTAGTCGGAAATCATGCGAAATCCACCAAAATCACTCAAAATTCACCAAAATTTCCCTCGAAATTCCTTCCCCTTTTCCAGTACCACCCACAAGGCTACGGTCAATTTCCACCACCACCACCCGGAAGCTCCGCCCACAAATCAGACGCCGAGAAGGAGCGGTTGAGGGTGAGAGAGACTGCAGAGAAAAAAAACGAAAAATGTTTTTTTTTTGCAGCTGAAAAAGCTGCGGTATCGGCAGAAAAAGTTGGATGAGAAGAGAGAGGCGAGAATGTGGCCGAATTCTGGCGACGTCGGGGATTCAGATGACGTCGAGAAGTCTTTGGAGAAGGTGGAGAATTTCAAAGTCGAAAACTGTGAAAATTCGGAAGCCAAGGATTCAGAAGACGTCAAAATCGTCAAGACGGAGGTTCCAGAAGACGTCGAGAATCCAGAATTCAAGAATCTGAAGACTCCAGGAGATTCAGAAGTTGTCAAGAATGAGGAATCGAAAACTCCAGATTCTGGAGAAGTCGTCACTGTCAAAAGTCCAGAAACTCAAAATTCAGAAGACGTGGACGTCGAGAAGGAGTCAGAAGACGTCGAAGCGAGTGTACAGAGTTCAGGAGTCTCGGAAGACGTCAGAAATGGAGATTCGCATGATTCAGAAGATGTTAGTGGTTTTTTTCAAAGATTTTCAAAATTTCCCGCCAAAATTTTTTTCAGAATTCACAAAAACGAGAACCAGCTGACGACAATGAGCCAGTGGCTTCGCCGAGCAAAAAATGATCTTTTTTTTGTAATTTTTTTTGTTGACCCCAAATCTCATTTTTCGCGCCCTTTTTCAGATCATTGATAGATCAAAAATGCAAATTTTGATCTACCGATGGACTGGAGAACGCTTTTTTGCCTGTATAATCAGTTTTATATCATTGTTTTCTCTCGGTTTCTGTTTTGTTATGTATGTGTTGTGCTTCTTCTTCTCTTTTTCTTTTGTTGATACGGTTTTAGGTTTAAGGATTTCGGTACTAATAATAATTTTCTCGGTTCTTTTTTTTTTTCTTGAATTACAGAGAACAGGATTCAGAAGATAGGGTCTCAAATCGAAAGATGGAGCAGACTATTTTGGCGGTTTGAAATCCAAAAATTTTGGAAAATTTCTGAGAAAAAAAGAAGTTTCTAGGGCTACTACGAGCCAAGTTATAGCCATTTGAAGTTTGGCGGTGAGAGACGCAGACGGTTAGATTTTATCGTTGTCTGCGTCTCTAGCCATCAAACTTCAAACGGCTATAACTTGGGTCGCAGTGGTCCTAGAAACTCGGTTTTTCGGATTTTGAAAATATTAAAAATTTGGAAACTTTCCGTCCAAAAACGAGCCCTCTAGCTCAATTGCAAGTCGAGTTATGCGGCTCTGAAGTTTTCAAGCGGAAGAGACGCAGACGGTTAGAGTGTCTGCGTCTCTCACCTACCAAAACTTCAAATGGCTATATCTCGGCTCCCCGTGGTCATGAAGCCTTGGTTTTTGGACCATTCGATTTGAAATTTTCTGAACTTTCATTCAGAACACTGACAGAATCATTCAAAACATAGTCTCACGAAAATCCTTAAAACTTCATTTTTCACACTGCTTCAAAAAACGCCCTGAGCTGGTTTCGAGCCAAAGATAAATTGCACCGGAATGAGTCGAAAATCGAAAATTGTGAAAAATCTTGAAATTTTGTCCAAAAATCAACTTTATTCGAAATCAATCCACCACTCTCAAAATCGATTGCAACGCTTCCAACTGGACGCCCGCCAACTCTGCCACCTCCAACTTCCGAATCTCGATTCTAAATCGATCCTCCGAAAGGAACCGAAGCGGAGACATGGCCAACTTCAACTGGTTCACTTGAAGGATACGCCCATCGAAAAGCGTCGAGTTCAAAAGTCTCATCGCCTCGTGAATCTTCATATCGTAGCCTCGGAGGTAGATCACTTTTCGCACTTTTCGAAAGGGGGAGGATACTGTGAGTTGAAGGGTCAAGGTGTACGGCTTGGCTCGGCGGTTTTGTCGACACGCAAGCCTTCGCGATGCGTTCTCGCTCCTCTTGTGCGTCCTCCGCGCCGTTTGAAGTCGCTCTTCTGACGCCTTCCTCTCCACGTCTGTCGTCGTTTCAAGTTCGAGCTTCTCATGAATCAACAGAGCCGTGTAGAGACCAGACAAGGTTGTGGTGCGATCGTCGAACGAACCTCTCAACTCGAACTGAGATATCTCTCGACTCGGCGAGTCGGCCCATCGGATGTCGCCGGCTTCTACATTTTCGTCCAGGTTCACTCCGTACCCCTCGCCATCCAGGTCGTGGCTCAGAAGGTCGATGTCTTTTGTGAACCTATTATTACAGCGACAAACTTGGAGCTCATATTTCGTGCCGTTCACTGTTATGGAGTCCTGACCGAACTCCAGATTTTTGACTCGAAGGTCAACGCATTTTTCGGTGGGGCGAATCGAGGGAAGTTGTTGTGAAATGTGGAATCTGAAGACTTTTGAGTGGACTTTGCACAAAAAAAGAAGAAAAAAGCCATACCTTAAATTGGGTTCCATGTACTGAAGAACGGTCTTCAGACTCTGGTACTGTAGGGGTTGAGGTGGCATGGATTCTGTAGAAAAAAAAACGGTTTTATCGTTAAAATAAACCTGGGCAGTTGGAGAATATTGAGAAAAAAACTATGTGTCAGGAAAAGGAGAATTGATTTGCCGCCGTGCCGGTCGAAGAGTAACAAACTAGACAAGCGTAGGCCTTTCCTTTCTTCAAGTATATCTCGCTTCTAATTAGAAAAATAAAAAAAGTGTCGACTACAAAATTGCTCATTATAAAATTTTACACATTTTGTCCGTTGACCACTTTTTGATATCTTCTACAGAAACTGAGATAATTTTGGGCAAAGTGACGGAATTTAAAAAAAAGGTTGAGAGTGTGTCTCATAAGAATCTGGGGCGAAGACCATGAATGAATGTATTGATTTTTGGATTCAAGGGTAATCAAATGTGCTGATTTCGAATACCATAATGACAACTTATTGAAATCTTTCCAAGTACCCGAAAAATGGGCTCAAAGAGGCCATTTTTGAAGAAGGTTTGTTGCCCATTTTAAACCTTTTTTGAGAGAGAATAATGAGAAAGCAAAAAAAAAAAACTGTTTAGAAAATTAACAACTCATCAATTTCAGAAAGAAAAATCTGAAAAAAAAACAGTGGAAAAAGGCGGAAACAGCAGAGACTAGTTTCATCAAAAATAGAGCAGAGAATCTTTGAGAAGATTTTTCAAGTACTTGGAAAATTTTTTGAGCAGTTTCGTTATGATATTCGGAATTAGCACCCTTGATTACATATTTTAAAGCAATACAAATTCTTGCCCGGAATCCTCCATGGACAAAAGTGGTCCGCAAGAGCGACTGACTGATGCAGATGTCCTCTCCAAAACCTGTCACCGGTTTTTCTCTGCGTCTCCTAGGTTTTCTGTCTCTCTGTCGATCGGATAATAAAGGAGAGGAAGCGGCAGGTGCACTATTGGACCGGGTGGGCCGTCCAGCCGGACCTTTTGCCTCTCAGCCAATAAATTATGGTCCGTGTGGTCTCCTAGGCTCCCACACGGCTTTAGAAGTCAGAAAGAGTTAGAGACGCAGGCAGTCAGGATGTCTGCGTCTCTTACTTTCAAATGACTATATCTCGGCTCCCAGTGATCCTAAAGACCTTGTAGGCTCACCAAAGTGTTGCTCGAATCTTGAAGTTTCAGAGAAAGTCAACAAAAGTTTTGGAATGCTCATAATCTTTATTCAAAACCAATCAAAATAAAATCAATAGAATGTCTTTGGCATGCACGTTGGAATGCCTCCCGACTTGAGGACTCCTCTCTCCGGACAGTAAACGAATTGAGCCTGGATGCTGTCCATGCGGGGCATCGACACGCGGACAACGTACTCGATCTGTCCAGGGGCACTCCATCTGGAGGAGAGGAGCTCGAAATCGAGCTCGACTGGACCGGAGACGATCTTCTCGACGGCCTGCGCTTTGGTGTAGACTCCTTGGCATCCCATGAATTGGAACGCGTCATCGAACAGGGCTCCGATCTTCGCGGCGTCTCGGGAAGCGAAAATTGGCTTCGCGGACTTGAGGAATTCGGCGATCACTTGGGCGGAGTCTGGTTGTTGGGCTGGGGAGCGACCGATGATGCCGTAAGGGATGAAGAGGGATGTTTGGCAGGTGGGGATGGCTCCAGACTCCAACTGTTGGTCCACTTTGTTGAGAACGAATTCAGCGTCGATGGCAGATGCGGAGAATCCGGACGCTGAGACGGCGTACTTGATGGATGCGCCGAGGTCTTCGACGGACTTGAGGACCAGCGAGAACTTGGTACCAGAGGGAATTTTGGAGAGCATTCCGACGACTTGTTCTGGAAAGTTTTCAAGGGTTTCAGAGAATTCTACATGTCTCTATTACCCTTGTTGTAGGTTGCCTTGCATCCCTTGAACTCGAATCCGGGTTGGAAGAGTCCTCGGATGATGGAGAAGTCCTTGGACTCAATGGATCTGACCATTCTACTCAAGAACTTTCCCACCATTACTTGAGCAGAGTCCTGAGCAATGAATCCGTGGAAGTGGCTCTTCTGACAGGCAGGCACCACTCCAGACTCCAACTGTTGATCCACTTTGTTCAGGATGAATTCAGCCTCGATGGCAGAGGCGGAAAATCCGGATGCTGAGACAGTGTACTTGATGGAGGCTCCGAGGTCTTCGACGGATTTCAGGGACATCGAGAACTGGGTGTTAGCGGGAAGCGTCATGAGGAGACCAACGATTTGTTCTGGAATGTGGGATGGTTTATGGGATTGCTCAGGATATCATCGTCTGTTTTCAGGGAATGTCTATATCTATGATCATCAGGGGTTTCTACGCCTTAGGCGCTCATTAAAGGACTGATGTTGAAGACAGCTAAGACCTTACGATTTTACTGTAGATCAAGGATCAGCAGAATCAGACCAATACTACCTAGTGAACCTGAAGTTTAGCTAGCCCCAAGCGAGATCTTCTGGGGCATCCCAATCCGCTTTCTCTGATAACCTGTCTATCCATGATGACTCACCCTTGTTGTAGACTCCCTTGCATCCCTTGAAAATGAATCCTGGCTGGAAGAGTCCCTTGATGATAGCCGTATCCTTGGACTGAATGGATCTAGACATCCTAGCCAAGAACTTCTCCACCATCACTTGAGCAGAGTCCTGAGCAATGAATCCCAAGAAGTGGCTCTTCTGGCAGGCAGGCACCACTCCAGACTCCAACTGTTGATCCACTTTGTTGAGGATGAACTCAGCCTCGACGGCAGATGCTCCAAACCCGGTGGCCGAGACGGTGTACTTGATGGATGCTCCGAGGTCTTCCACAGATTTCAGCGACATGGAGAATTGGTTACCGGAGGGGAGTTGGGAGAGGAGACCCACGATTTGTTCTGGAAAAGTTTTCGATTTTGGGGATTGATTCGGGTAATCTCTGTCTAACTGGGATGCATACCGGCCCGACCCGGAAATTTGAAAGTTGGCTAGAATGAACTCCTGGCGTTGTTTCCACGGTTCGTAAGATGTCTACCCGGGTGTCCCAAACTCTAGTCCCAAATTGGTTGTTTGCAGATTTTGAGACACATTTTTCTGAGCTTCTGACCAAGGGTAGAAACTTCTGATCCGTTGCACAAAGTTAGACGGATCTTACTATTAGTAGCTGTCTAGCTTGAAATCTGGCCGACTTAGGATCCAAAACCTGACAAGATTTGTATCCTATTTCAGCTTTCCTAGATGGGCGATATCCACTATGGATCGAATATATAAAGGATCTTGAATTTCAGCTGCACCTCATAGAGCTCTACTGGAAAGTTTCAAGACTCACCCTTGTTGTAGACTCCCTTGCATCCCTTGAAAATGAATCCTGGCTGGAAGAGTCCCTTGATGATAGCGGCATCCTTGGACTGAATGGATCTAGACATCCTAGCCAAGAACTTCTCCACCATCACTTGAGCAGAGTCCTGAGCAATGAATCCGTGGAAGTGGCTCTTCTGGCAAGCAGGCACCACTCCAGACTCCAACTGTTGATCCACTTTGTTGAGAATGAACTCAGCTTCAACGGCGGATGCTCCGAATCCGGTGGCCGAGACGGTGTACTTGATGGATGCACCGAGCTCTTCGACGGATTTTATGGACAGCGAGAACTGGGTGTTAGCGGGAAGCGCCATGAGGAGACCGACGATTTGTTCTGGAAATTTTGAGATCTTCAGGGGATTCTAAGAGTTTCTGTTACCCTTATTGTAGACTCCCTTGCATCCCTTGAAAATGAATCCGGATTGGAAGAGTCCGCTGATGGCAGAGGTCTCCTTGGACTCGATCGATTTCACCATTCTCGACAGAAACTTCTGGACCATGGTTTCGGCGGAGTCCTGTCCGAAGAGAGCACTTCTGAGTGCATAGTTGTTGATCCACGAGTGTCCACAGACGGCGCCGAAGAGAGCCAGAAGAAGGAGAGTCGACTTCATTGGTTACAGAAGTGTACGGTTTTCTGGAGAACCAAAATTCTCTTTTATAGGCGCCGGCGGGTCGTAAAAAATGGCGATTTGGGGAATGCGGGGGTGTGGGAGATGCAATTGGGGGCGGAGTCGGCGCATATGTAATTCGATTTGGTTTCTCGATCTTTCTCTTTTTGAATCATTCCTTCTGGAAGTTTCCAGAGGGTCTCTGAAAAATGAGACGTCTCCCGACGATTCTTCTTCTACTCGTCTGTATTCTCCATGGAGTTTCTGGGATTCAGAAGACGTTGACGACTTCTGAAGGCCTTCAGGACCCAAACTACAGGCCGGAATCTGTTGTGATGGATTTTCTGGAGAAGTTCACGAATGCCATCGTGCAGAAGAATATGCCGAGACTTTGGAAGCTGTTCTTGGATGGATTCCAGTTTGTTGGGTGTCGAGGAGTTTATGAGAAACGTGAGGGACGAAAGATTTTGGGAGATTCTGAATCTCGGAATTCAAAATTTCTCGAAAATTCTGAATCCTCCAGAATCCGAGAATTCGGATTCTCTGATTCTCTTCAGATTCCAAGATCCAAAGATTTGGAGCTTGGGACTGAAAAAGGGGTCTCAAAATTTTGAGCCTTGTAACTTCAGAATCCTTCAGAATCTCGAAAATTCTAAAAAACTCGAGACCGCAAATTTTTGAATTTGAGAATCTTTCGATCCTCTGAATTCCCCGGGATTTCAGAATCTCAGAAACTTCGAAATCTTAGACCGACGAAGCCTCAGAATCCCAGATTTGGAATCCTCAGATTCCGAAACATCAGAATCCTCAAATCCCAAAATCTGAGAATCTCTAATTTCCAGAAGAAGTCGTCCAACGACTCCTGGATCTTCGTGACCCGACGTTCCTTCGTTTCCATCTGAATCACACCAAGTTCATCAACTACAACGTCGACCTCACCTTCACCGTCAGCGTGCGAGGCCTCGAACCACTCGAGGATTTCTTGGCGGAATTCATTTTGACGCGAGACTGGATCGGAAGTGGATGGAGACTGACTTCTGGGAGACGTCCATGGTGTGATCAGAGTGGGAAGAATGAGTTCGTTGCGAGACCATCGGGAGGTCTGAGGTCTTCTGTGGATCCGACTCTCGAGCCGGGAATTCCTGTCTTTCGATTTCTGAAGAAGATGAAGGATGCGGTGGTGCAGAGGAATGTGCCAACTATTTGGGGACTTTTCGAGGATGGATTTTTGTTCACTGGATGTCAAGCAAAGCATCAGAAAAGTGAGAACAGCTGAGATTCAGAATCTTGGAACCCCGTTCTAGGGTACCTCTGAGAATTTCCTTTCGATTTGCTCATAGATAGAACAGAATCAGGGCTCTCGAATGCGCTATGTGGCGTCCTGCGGAAACTTCTAGAAGTCGAGATACAAGCTCCGAAACCAGGGGTTCGCCATCTTTCGAAGGCTGTATCTCGGTTTCTAGAAGTTTCCGCAGGTAGCCACATAGCGCATTTGAGAGCCCTGATTCTGTTCTATCCATGAGCCAATTTATGGAAAATTCTGAGAGGTACCCTAAAACGGGTTTCCCGGTAAGAAAAAAAAAAGAAAAGTGAAATCTGGAAAATTTCGAATCCGTTAATGTCTGTTGATGTCTCAAAATCTGAGAGGCTAAGACCTTCAGAATCGATGGAATCCCTCTCGAGTATGACCATTCGAAATTTTTAGACCTCCGATTCTGAGAATCTTCTAGAACCTTAGAATCGAGAATCCGAACTTTTCGGAATCTTTTAACCTTAGAATCTTGAACACTCAGAATCTCAGAATCTTCTAGAACCTTCAAGATCCATGAACCCTCTTCAAATTTCCAGAAGAGGTGGTCCAAATGCTGCTCGACCTCAAAGACCCTTCCCTTCTGTTCCTACAAATGATGCACAACGAGTACATCAACTACAACGTCAACATTAGCTCCACCATCATCGTCCACGGCCTCGAACCACTCCAGAAACTTCTGGCGAACTTTGTTTTCACTCGAGACAAGACGGGAAACAACTGGAGACTGACGAGTGGAAGAGATACGGATTGCGAGGAGAGCAAGAAGTTTGGGTTCGTTGCGAAACCATCTGGAGGTCAGAAGACGTTGTTGACGTCTTCTGGAACAGCTAAGGATCCGACTCCGGAAGTTACTGTTATTCGCTTTTTGGCGGGGATGAAGGATGCGGTGGTGCATAGAAATGTGCCAATTCTTTGGGGACTTTTCGAGGATGGATTCTTGTTTTATGGATGTCAGGCGAAGTATCAGAGAAGTGAGAACATCTGAGATTCAGAATCATGGAATCCAAAAAATTGACTCTTCGAACCTCGGATATTCAAAATAAGTGTTAAAAGTTTTTCAGAGTTCTAGAAACTCAAATTCCAAATGTTCAAAATTCTCGAATTTGAAGCTTCTGGATTCTCGAAATCTTGGTGATCGTCATCCTCTGGAGTTATTCTAGGGTCTGAACATTCGAAAATTCAAGAACTCGAATTCTAAGAATCTTCTAGAACCTTCTTAGAATCCATGAACCTTCTTCAAATTTTTAGAAGAGGTCGTCCAAATGCTTCTCGACCTCAAAGACCCTTCACTTCTGTCCTTACAAATGAATCACACATACACCAACTACAACAAGAATATTCGCTCCACCGTCATCGTCCACGGCCTCGAACCACTCAAAGATTTTCTGGCCGAATTTGTTTTCGCTCGAGACAAGACCGGAAAAAACTGGAAACTGACGATTGGAAGACGTACGGAGTGCGAGGAGAGCAAGAAGTTTGGATTCGTTTCGAGACCAGATGGAGATCAGAAGACGTCAAATTTGACGTCTTCTGAAGGAATTCTGGATGGGTTTGTTTTGAGACCTCCATTTGATGCGTCGTCAGTAGTTCGGAAATTTCTGGCTTTGTTGAAAGCGGTGATTCGATCGAAGAACGAGGAACTGTTGAGGGACTTGTTTTTGGACACTTTCAGATTCTATGGATGCACGGAAAACTATGGAAAAGGTGCAAACTTTGACGGTGGTTATCCTGAACTTTGTATTCCGAAAACTGTACGCTAACAACAACGTTTCCAGCTGGGTTCCATGCCGAGATACAACGATAGAAGAGAAGAGACACAGACACTCTCACTGTCTGCGTCTCTTCAATCGACTGTATCTCGGCTTCAAGTCTAGCAAGGAACGTCATTTTTGAAGCAGAATTTGAGAAATTTCCACTATTATCCTATAGTCAAAATTCAAGTTTCTAGATCAATTCTAAGCCGAGAAACGACGTCTTGAAGTTGGAAAGAGTGAGAGACGCAGACAGTCAGAGTGTCGGCGTATCTCACCCTCAAACTACAAACTGCTATAACTCGGCTTTCAATCACGCCAAAGCTTTCGTTTTTGATGTAAATTTTCAGAAATTTCCTATATTATCCCATAGACGAAATTCAACGTTCTAGCTCAGTTCCAAGCCGAGATAAGACGACTTGAAGTTAGAAAGAGTGAGAGACGCAGACAGCCAGAGTGTCTTACCTTCAAACGACTATAACACAGCTCCCAGAAGTGCTAGAAACCCCATGCATTCACTAAAAGTCTCCTCGAATCTTAAACTTTCCAGACCAAACTATCAAACACCTTCTCGAACTTCCCTCGCACGCCAACACCTCCTTTCAACTTGTCTCCGCCTCCTTTACCGAAGCGGACGAGGGCATCGAGTGTACTGTACTTGTAGGTCAAACCAAAGTGATGTTCCATTTGTACAAGGAGAGATTCACCGGAAATCATTGGAGGCTTAGCTCGGGACGAGCGGAGGGGTGTTCGAAAAAAGGATTCGAAGATTTTTTTGGCGGGAAATTTGAAACTGAAAGTGCTTATGAAACCGTGAAGTTCCTCTTGAGCCAAGTCACTGTGGGAATCAAAGAGAGGGATTATGGAAAACTCGATGCAGTTTTCGACACTGATTTCGTTTTTCGAGCATGCCATTCGATTCATACAAAGGGTAATAGCAGGCAACCCCCCCCC
>LR543301.1:13620-37547 GCA_900536305.3 Caenorhabditis sp. 40 LS-2015
GGCACCCCCCCCCCCCCCCCAAATCTTCTAAACTTCAGAAGACGTTCTGAATCTCCTCTATGGAATTCCTCATGGCACGAAAATCTCGTTCCGAATCTATCTCGTCTACGGATCGTCGGCAGTCATTACACAGATGGAGATGACGGGATTCGGAGCAAAGAGAGTTCGGATGGAGTTCGTTGTGGATGTGATCACTCGGAAGTTGGCCTATGGACGATATTTGAATTGTTGATGATTTGAGAAGAATGAAGATTTTGTTATTGAAATATTGGCTCAAAAACCAATTCTCTAGGACCACTGGGAGCCGAGATATTGGATTTTGAAGTTTAAGACTAGACAGTCTAACTGTCTGCGTCTCCCGCCACCAGAGACACTCTCGTCGTCTGCGTCTCTTACCTTCAAACGAGAGTATCTCGGCTTCCAGTTCGCGTAGAGAAGTGTTATTAGGCTCGAAAATCTTGACATTTTTAGAGGAATCCATCTTTGAAGAATCCAGAATTCCGATTTCTCTGAAATTTTGTGAGCAGGTTAAGCCATCCAAGATCTTGATTTTTGCAGTTGACAACTTTTTCTGGTAATCACTGACAAATCAGATACATCGCCGAATTTGACGCCAACCCTGAAATGCGCCTCTTAGATTCATGATCTTCTAACTAACATGTAAGTTGTCTTCAGATCTCGTGAAGAGTTGTCAACTACAAAAATAAAGATCTAGGATTGCTTAACAATCTCACAAAATTTCAGAGACATCGGAGCTCTGGAAGCTACTTTTCAGCTGCTCAAAGTTGGCCATTTTGTACTAAAAATCACTTGAACTTTTCTGTCCGGAACTGTATATCTGGGCTCCCAGTGATCCTAGAAACTAAAAAAATTCAAAAAATGTTTTAGAATGCTCAACATCTTTATTCAAAACCAATCAATAGAGTCTCTTCACAGGGCACTGTTCAATACTTCCGGAAAGGAGAGCATTTTTCTCCGTCGAGTAGACAAACGTAGCCATAATGCTATGCTTCACGATGTACGACACGTCGACAATGTACTCGATTTGTCCCTGAGCAATCCATTTCGAGGAGACCAGTGTGACGAGATCGATGGTGCTGTTTGTAGGACGGGTGACGATCGTTTGCACCATGGTCTCTTTGGTGTACGTTCCAATGCATCCCTTGAATTGGAACGAGTCGTCGAAAAAGGCTCCGATCTTCGTGGCATCTCGGGAGTTGAAGATTGGCTTCGCGGACTCTAGGAATTTAGTGATGATAGGGTCGGAGTCGTTGTGGTGGATCCAGGGGTGGGCGCAGACTGCTCCGAAGAGAGCGAGAAGGAAGAGAAAAGTGGTGTTCATCGAGAGAGGAAATGTGCGGTTTTCGAGAGATCGGAAACTCTTTTATGAACGATAGGGTCGTAAAAGATGGTGTTGGCAAATCGAATTAGCATGGGAATGGGAAGAAAATATCAAAAATTGTGATTGTACCAGCATAGCTGGGCGCCTCCGGCGCGTATAAAATCTACATAGAACTTTTAGAAAAGTTTGAAAATTTGAAAAAAATAATTTCGTGAACTTGTCACTCTATTGGGAACGTGAATGCGGACATCCTGACCAAGTGACGGAAGGACAAACCTTTAGCGGATTATATATAAGAAAGATTCTGAAGAGTTCGGATTCTAAAGAGAAAAAACCTCCGCATAGTGTCAGGAAGGAGAGGGAGACGCAGAAAAGTACAGACAAACAGATATCGCATTTACTAGGAAAGGTTCTGAACGGGGGGGTATATGTACCAATTCAGTATGTGATGGGTACCATTAGAAAGAGCAGGTTTTGAAACATATGATAGTGTTTTCAAAAACTGCTGTACACCTCCAGAAGCGGAGTTATGACCTTCTGAATTTAAGTTTCTGAATGCGAAAGGGTCCCTCGTGCAAAAAAACCAATCTTCAGAAGGTCATAACTCGACTTCTGGAGGTCGACGCAGTTTTTAAAAACACCACTATACGTTTCAAAGCCTGTTCTTTCCAATGGTATACATCACATTCTGAAGAGTTATATCCCCGTTCACAACCATCTCTAGTTTGTGATTTTTAGCACCAGAGGGCCGGTTTTGAACAGCTGAAAAATGACTTCCAGCTTTCCGATGTGTCTGAAATTTTGTGAGTTTGTTAAGCAACCCTAGATCTTCATTTTTGTAGTTAACAACTTTTCACGAGAACTGAAGACAAGTTAGTTAGGTCGTCATGAATTTAAGAAGCGCCGAATTTCGGGGGTGGCGTCAAACTCGGCGATCTATCTGATTTGTCAGTGATTACCAAAAAAAGTTGTCAACTACAAAAATGAAGATCTAGGGTTGCTTAACAAACTCACGAAATTTCAAAGAAATCGAAATACTGGGGACAAATTTTCAGCTCCTCAAAGTTGGCCAAGGAGTACTCAAACCCTAACAAGGAGATTGTACGAGTTCTCGGATTGAACTTTTTTTTCATAATCTGGGCTAAGATGAAATCAACCTCGCAGATTCAGATTCTAAAGTCAAAATCAACAAAACGCTCACGTGATTCGAGTTGTGACCTCGCAAAGTTAAAGGGATTTTTGACGTGACATTCAATCTCTCGAAAACTCTACCTCACTACACGATTCAACTTTTTGAGGTCATAACTCGAATCACGTGAGCATTTTGCTGTTTTTGACCTCAAAATCTAAATCTGCGAGGTCGATTTCATTTAAAGCGAGATTTTGAAAAAAGTTCAACCCAATAACTCGTGTAAACTCATTGTTAGTGATTTTCAGTGCAAAATGTTCAAATTTGAGCAGCTGAAAATGGTTCCCAGTGTTTCAATTTCTTTGAATATTTGTGAGTTTGTTGAGCAATCCTAGATCTTCATTTTTGCAGTTGACAACTTTCTTGGATAATCACTGACAAATCAGATACATCGCCGAATTTGACGCCATCCCCAAAAAATGTCTCTTAAATTCATGACGACCTAACAAACTTGTCTTCAGTTCTCGTAAAAAGTTGTCAACTACAAAAATGAAGATCTAGGGTTGCTTAACAAACTCACAAAGTTTCAAAATAATCGGAACACTGGGAACAATTTTTCAGCTGCTCAAAGTTGGCCACCATTTTGCACTAAAAGTCACTAGTCTTTTTGTCCGGTAATGTAAACTGTCTCGCCGTCTGCGTCTCTAACTGTCTCGCCCTTATTAACAAAAAGAAAATAGAGACGTTTCAATCTTGAATTTCTAGAAATGTGGTTTCATTCTACGACTTGAAGTCTAGCTCAAAAACTCGATGATTAACAAGAAAACGTCTTCATTGTGGTGGTGGTGGTGTGGCGATGATGGAACAAATAGGGGGGCACAGGGTGATGGAATGGAAAATATGTCGGATGGTGGGTTACTCTTCTTCTTCTTTCTTCAAAAATAAAGGATCATCTCAAGAACAAAAAAAAAACACAAATCTCTCCAACTGATCACTTTGGAATATGATTCAACGCTGCCTCGCGCGTCCAACGATAGTCCGGTGCTCCCGGTGAGTAGCACGTGTTGTCGTACATGACGTCTCCGTCAGTCCAGTACATGATGTAGAAGTTGCACATCTCGTCCTCGCCGGTCGCTCCCATCGGAATGTCGCGGTTCTCGTTGTTGGCCATGACGCATCTCGCGGTCACCATATCTCCTTGTTGGATGGTCATGGATGAGTCCTCCACGGGCACGAACATCTGAGGCAGCTGAGGGTCTCGCTTTCCGATCAACTGCCAGTGATCCTCCTGCTTTCCGTCCTCCTTCACCAGCCATCCGGAGACTTCCTTTCCGTGACGATGGGTGTGGGTGCGGTAGGCGAACGGGTGCATCACGACGTTCTCCTCGATCATGCATGCCGTCTCAAAGGACTCGGTTTTGTTGGCTGGCAGAGTGCCTCCGGTGACGAGGAGCATCGTGGCTGCGAGCTTCGGTTGCGGCTCTTCGGTGTGGGTGATCTCGAGACCCGTCTCGTCGGGCTCTTCCTTGGCGTGCATGTAGTGAACTTGCATGACGAGATGGCGGATGTTGCTGTCTCCACCGACTTGGAAGCCGACGTCTGGAATTAGTGTGGATCAAAAATATGCTCTTGGATCTCTACAAGCCAAGATACAGCCTTTTGTGTGTAGGCGCGTCTCAAACTTCATGGGAGAGACGCAGACATGTTAACAGACTTTGAAACGTTATAGCTTGGAACAAAGAAAAGCTACAGCTCTGATTTTTAGACCACTGGGTTCAGAATTGTTTTAAAGTTTTTAGAAAGAAATCATTTCAATAGACCAAAACTTTCGGCTGGCTTGCGACGGAAAACTATTGAGTAATAGTGAGAAAACTATATTTTAGAAGATTGACAAGATTCTTGGCTTTCGAATGGTGGTAAAACCGTTCTTCTAGCTTGCCTAGAAGCCGAGATACAGTTGTTTGAAGTGTGGAGGACAGAGACGCAGACACTCTAACTGTCTGCGTCTCTTGTCTAGATAGAGAGACGCAGACAACTAGAGTCTCTCGTTGTCTGCTTCTCTCCCCTCTAGATTTCAAACGACTATATCTCGGCTCGCAGAAGTCCTAGAGACTTCATCTATTCACAAAAAGTCTTCGGGAATCTTCAATTTTCCCACGAAACTCAGATCCTTCACCAAACCATGCTCACCTTTCGGCAACTCCAACGGCGGAGCATCGAGCGCCCACGCGTACAGAATCGCCGGCTTGGATCCGCAAGTCGGCGCACGCGGCAACTCATCACTCGGCTTGTTCATCTCTCCACAGTCCCAGACGAGCTCATCACTTCCCGGCTCCTCGCATCCGAAGAGCAGAATGTGATGGGCGGTTCCTTTGGTGGTGAGGGCGCTGAATCCGGTTAGGTAGTTTTCTTGTTCGCTGAGTTCGAGGGAGGTGCAGAGGTAGGAGTCGGCCTGGAAAAGAGGTCCTGTTTTCAACTGATTGATGGGAAGAAAAGACAGGTTTCTAGGACTTCGGGAAGCTAAGATATGACCTGTGACTGCCTGCGTCTCTTACAGGAAGGAGAGAGACGCAGACACTCCAAAGTTCAAACTATCGGAACTCAACTGGAAAATTAGTTGGAACGTTTTTGATCTCTTGAAACTGTGACATATTCTGTATAATTTGGTTCAATAACCAGCTCTCTAGCACTTTTCGGAGCCGAGTTATGGTCACTTGAAGTTAAACTGTAAGAGACGCAGACGACGAGTCTCTCTCTCTCTCTCTCTCTCTCTCTCTCTCTCTCTCTCTCTCTCTCTCTCTCTNAGCTTTTGATCCACAGTATGCCATGCTTCGAAAATCGCCTTTTTCAGCTGTTTTACATTATCGTAACTTTTATTTTCTTCGTAAATCTTCTTCGCCATGACTCCCCAGACGTTTTCGATGATGTTCAAATCCGGGGGCAGGCTGGCCAGTCAAGTATAGGGATTCTTCTGTCCTCCAAGCATCTGAATGTGCGACGCGCTCTGTGGAAGGAGCTCCATCCTGCATGAACATGTATTGGCGGTTTCGCTTTCGACGCCAGAAGTGAGAGAGACCACGTCTCAAACAGTATCTGTACTGGAATCCGTCCATTCGCTTTGAAACCAAGCTAGGTTTCAATCGTTCGACGGAGCTTATCGCTGCCCAGACCATACACAAGGTTTACAATCACAGGTGATCTTCTCCACTGAGAAGAAATTCAATTGCGACGGCCCCGGCGGATACCGCTTGTACTGGCATGATCTGAGAAAACCACCACACCGTTTTTCGCGACGAAATTTCAAAGGTGGAGGCTGTAGGGTCTGGGCAGGGATTAGCTCCGTCGGACGAGTGAAACTTTGCTTCGTTTCAAATCGAATGGACGAAATGCAGTACAGATACTGTTTGGGACGTGGTCTCTCTCGCTTCTGGCGTCGA
This sequence comes from Caenorhabditis sp. 40 LS-2015, assembly GCA_900536305.3. Classification (NCBI taxonomy): domain Eukaryota; kingdom Metazoa; phylum Nematoda; class Chromadorea; order Rhabditida; family Rhabditidae; genus Caenorhabditis; species Caenorhabditis tribulationis. The sequence goes on from LR543301.1 coordinate 19,529, forward strand.
AATCGAAACCGCCAATACACGTTCATGCAGGATGGAGCGCCTTGCTACAGAGCGCGTCGCACATTCAGATGCTTGGAGGACAGAAGAATCCCTATACTTGACTGGCCAGCCTGCCCCCGGATTTGAACATCATCGAAAACGTCTGGGGAGTCATGGCGAAGAAGATTTACGAAGAAAATAAAAGTTACGATAATGTAAAACAGCTGAAAAAGGCGATTTTCGAAGCATGGCATACTGTGGATCAAAAGCTCATCGACAACCTCTACCTATCACTCGATGCTCGCATTTTTGAGTTGATCGTCAACAATGGAGGTCATACGAAATATTAAATACCATTTTATTTTGTCTTACTCCCCGGGAAAACTGTTTTTTGGTTAACTTTTTTGGGTGAACCTATCCTTTTTTGGAATTTTTAAGCGGGTTATTTCGAATAAATGCAGTTATTCCTTTCAAACTTTTTGTTTTCTCAAATTCACTTTCAGGTATCTAATTGTGTTCAAATTACTGTCTTTTTTTCAATACCAAGAACTTTTGAAAACTTATGGGAAACGAGATTCTCCCAAAATCGGGGGTGAACCTAAGATTATTTGGAGAACTGTAGTTGTTTTTGGTCTCGCCGTCTTCAGTCACAAGACGAATTCCAATCTGGGTGGAGAGAACATGGAAATTTATGTCGCTGTGTTTTTCATGTCTGGTTGTCCTGGGTAACCCGGAGGCTCTAATCCAACCAGCAGGAGGGAAAACATATGGCTACAAAATTTCGAATAATAAGGATGGCATCATAGATGACTCTTTTCAGAGAAGAGCTAGATATGTGGTTTCGGAATTCTTAGCAAGTTTTAAATCGATTCCAAAAACCACTACTCTAGAACCACGGTAGTTGAAAACAACACCATCCACTTTTCGGAGAGAGGGCTTATTCATAGGATTAGTGAAATGGCGACATATCATGTGGAATCTGAGGGATTAATCTGACTGCTCATAACGAAACCAAGAACTAGAATTTTTTGGAGTTTTTGATCAGTTTAATGATCTTGATTCGACTCTATTGAAAACTTCAAAGCCAGAAATCTGATAGTCAAAACTTTCCGGTTTCGAATGGTGGCAAAATTTCTGTTCTAGCCCGTCTGCAAGCCGAGATACAAGTTTCTCGCCTGCGTCTCTAACTTCATGAGAATCTCATCAAGTTGCGCCTTGAATTTCTCATGACATTCGATTTGCAAACTTGGCTAATAGATGAGAAAGTTCTGCACGAAAATAACCGAGGTTCCCACACTTATCAACCTGTCCCCTTCAATTGACCAAAAGGCCTTGAGAAAATTAACGCTGAGCAATAATTGGACACGCTCACCTCCGGAACGACTCCAGGCATTCGTATTTGCGATGTCGTTGCAGTGGCACAATGCCACGTGGCAAGAGCCACCAGTAGGGCGGCGGCGGTGAGCAGGCGCGCCATTTCTGACGGGCGCGCGTGTCAAGACTGAAGAGAGGGCTGCTTCTCGTGGGGAGGGGCCGGAGAATCGATTTTCAGAAACGACGTCACGTCTTCTGAATGCTTTTTTCTCTGCGTGTCTTCATGTCTCCTTTTCAACATGTGGAGGGGGCGGCCTTCTCTCTTTCTCTCTTGAGGAAAAAGAGCACGAATAGAGCATGCTATGGGAAAGGGAAAGGCACGTAGAGGGGAAGGGGTGACGCGGCGGAAACTGGGGAAAAAAAGAAGAAGAAGAAAAGAAGGAAATGGGGAAAAAGTGAGTTTGAGCCGCTTGTTATTGTGGTTTTGTGTTCTCCTCATGGACAACTCGAGAACAATAATGGGGTTGTTCAGGGAACCGGTTTGAAGTTCCAGCCAAATTTTCAAAGTGGATATTTTGACACCAAATTTTGGCAATATGTATCCAATAGTTTGGTCTAGTTTTNGAACCGGCAAAAAACTACCATAAGAGGAACAAAAAAAAAAAAATTTCAGAATCTTCCAGAAATTTGGAATCCTGAAAAACTTTTGGAAGAAAATCTGAAGAACAGCGTGATTCAGAGGAATCTGGAAAAGCTGAAAAACTCGAGAATCCACAGATTTGGAGTCTCGAGAACTTCGAAAATCAGGGAAACGTCGACAAATCGGAAAATTCAGATTTTGAGGTTCCGTCGAATGGAAAAACCGAAAAGTTGGGTGACTGTTTGGTCAGAGAACGAACTTTCTAGAACATTCTGTTTCAAAATCCTCAGGAATCTTTCAAAATCTTCACAAACCTCAAAAATCCTTTAAGGCCACTTCTGAATCCCCAAAAATGTTCCGTTTTGCAATTTCTCAAGAACTACAAAACAAAGGGGAAAAGAGACATTGTTTGGTTGAAAAACGAACTTTCTAGCGCTTCTAGGAGTCGAGTTATGACCTTTTGAAGTTTGCAGGTTAGAGAGACGCAGACGACGAGAGTCTCTAACTGTCTGCGTCTCACATTTGGATAGTGAGACTCAGACAATCTCGTCGTCTGTGTCTCTCTTCTTTATCTTTGAATCTATGTATCTTGACTCCCAGAAGTCCTAGAACAGTGATTTTACCACTAATCGAAAGGAGATCATTTCGACTTTCAGATAACCTCAAAAACTTGTAAAAGAAGCACACCCGGTACCTCCGCTTTGACCCCTATTTATCTCGTTTCTTGTGAGAGATATCAAAAAGTGCTCAACTAACAAAATGTTCCTCTGATTATAACAAACATTTTGTTAGTTGACCACTTTTTGATACCTCTCACAAGAATCGAGATAAACTTGGTAGAAGTTGCGAAATATTCATTCAAACAATTTTATTCACAGAGAGAGAGAGAGAATGTAATTTCAAACACGAGACATCATCACTTTTCTTGACATTTCACAATTTCTTCTTCTTTTTTTTTTCCTTATGTGCTGTTGTACTGTTTTCGGGTGGCGAATCGGTTCTATTCCTTCTGCAAGAATGGCAACACGTGCACGCCGAACGTGTTGAGATGGATGAGGACGAAGAGGATCAGGAACACGGCCCAAACTCCAGTCATGACCCAGTAGATGATTTTGACGCGTTTCTGAAAAGATTGAGGAGTATTTTGGTGGAAAAACCGAGTTTTTAGGACATCTGGGAGGCGAGATACGCTCGTTTGAAGTTTGATGGTCAGAGACGCAGACAGCGAGAGACTCTTGCTGTCTGCGACTCTCTGAGAAGCGCAGACAGTTAGAGTTTCTCGCCGTCTGCGTCTCTAACCTTCAAACTTCAAACGGCTAAATCTCGCCTTCCAGGTGTGCTGGGAAAGTGATTTTGGTCTTCATTCCCATGCCAACTCACAATCTTCTTCTTCAACTTCTTGACCTTCGGCTTGTCGACTCGATAGTTCTTCGATTCCGACGGATCCGAGTCGGGCAACTCCTGAATCCCATCCCCCACCATCACGTCGCTCCTCCCCGGCGCCTTACTCTCCAACGCCTTGTCAGACGACTGCAAAAGGGGCGGAGCTTGTGCAGGTGGTGGTGGTGGGACTCCGCCTCCCAAATCCATCGGCGCGTTGGGATCCATGTTGGCATACGGTAGTCCGCCCAAATTCTGATAGTTGTCATCGCTCGAACGAAGGGGATCCGCGGACGGGTTCGCTGGATCGTACGGATCGGCCATCGCGAAAATCGATTATTGATTTTTTTAGAGGGAATGAGAAATTGCGAGTGTCCACGTGAATCCTTTTTTTAATCGAATTCAAATTCCCGCCAAAACTCGAAAACTTTGAAATTAGTTTTCTTTGGAAAACGTCATTTTTCAAACGATCAAAGTCATTTTTTTGCCGACGTTTCCTGCTGTCTAGTAGCACCTTCTGTAGTGAGTTTTTTCCAGTATTTTTTGTATTTTTCAGCTGCGTTGCGGTCGCGTCGCGGCTTTTTCCAAATTTCCCAAAATATTGGTGTCTTGGGCCGCGACGCGACCGCAACGCACTTAGTTTCCAAATGAGGTTTCGGTCTGAAAATTTGAGAAATCACTGGAAATCACTATTTCTTAGTTTTCAAGTTCCCGAACCGCGACGCGACCGCAACGCTCGCCTTCATTTCAGACTCTCGTTCCGAGCGTGATGCAGAAGCAATCGAAGAAGCCAACAACTCCCGCCGCGAATCCCGTCGCCCATAGTGGACGGCCGAAGAAGGAGAAAGGGTCGAAGGATACGAAAAAGTCGCGGAATCTGGTGACGGGAAAACGGACGCCGTCGACGACCAAGGTGAAGACGTTGACGACGTCGGCGTCGACGACGGACGCAGCGCCACGGACCGCCGAGGAGGCCAAATCGGCCGATAATCAGAAGAAGTTGGTGACGAAGAAGCGGCAAGTGAGAGAGAAGGAGCTCAAGGTGAGACAATGAGGAACGTTTTGCGAATCCAGATTTTTGATCTACCAGAGATTTGACTATTATTATGCGTCTTTTCAGCTCGAGCCAACTCAACCAGACGACCCGGCGGAGCAGAAGCCGCCGAAGGAGGAGAAGAAAGAAGAGGCACAGAGTGGAATGGATGTGTTGGTCAAGGATGACAAGAAGACCGTCAAAATGGACGATGGATATGAGGATTTTGGACCCGGAGCCGCTTAATGAGTCTTGATCTGAATTTAATAAAGGCTGTGTGTGTATTTTTTTTTTGAAGTTTTGATAGAATCAAAAGGGCAAGAACTTCCCTTTTCGATTCGTGGTACAAGAATCATTTTCTGACTTTCGGGAGTCGAGATACTGTTTTCTGAAGTTTGAGAGAGCGCAAACTGTCTGCGTCTCTCAGCTTCAAAATAGAGAGAGTAATTTTCACTTTATTACAAAATGGTCAACTTTGAGGACTTCAAAAAGTGTGTTCCAATGACCCAATTTTTTTGAAATTTTGTGAGTGTACCAAACAACTCTAGATCTTCATTTTTGTAGTTGACAACTTTCTTCTAAAACCAAAACTGAGACAGTTACAGTACTGGACAAAAAGAATGCGCGTTTGGTGAGTTTCAGTGCGAAACGGTCAACTTTGAGCAGTTGAAAAAGTATGTTCCAAGTACTCGATTTTTCTGAAATTTTGTGAGTGTGTTTAGCAATCCTAGATCTCCATTTTTGTAGTGGACAACTTTTCTCGAAAATCGCAATCAAGTTAGTTATATCGCAGTAAAGATCATGGTCGAAATTCGCACTGAAACGTACTGAATTTTAAAGCGGGACATAACTGACTAGATTGTAATTCTATCAAAATGTTGTTAACTACAAAAAAGAAGCTCTAGGGTTGCTCAATACATGCACAAAATTTCAGAAAAATCGGTCCGTTGAGAACTAATTTACAAGTCTTCAAAGTAGACCGTTTTGCACTGAAAATCATCATTCTTTTTGGCCAGTGCTGTATATTTTGCCTCACTATCAGACGAAAAGTTCCAATATTTTGTTGAAACTTTGTTCATCACCAAATTTCGACGTATAAGGGATTCTTAGAACTCCCTCACACAGAGCTATGTCAAACAACATGGAAAGATTACGGTTTTGCTTCTTCCTCAGACTTCTATTCTCAAACTCTCAAGTTTTTAATATTGTGAACTTTCAGTTTGGAGCCGACATCATTTCCAGTTGAAAGACCCTATATTCTGCACGAAATGTCTCTCGAAACTCGAAAAAGCATTTGAAAAAGAGTCGATTTCTTCAATCTCCAATAACTCGACTCATATTCGAGCCACAGGGCTGAAATCAGTGTCAAACCTGTTTATTTTTATTATTTCATCCATTCCCATCGAAAAAATTTCGAAAATAGAGCTAATCTCGAAAATCGTCCTCGGCTCCGAGAAACCATTTCCCACCTTTGCCTCCCCTCGAAACGCGGCGATATAAAGTGGGCGGAGTCTGCGCACACACAAACCACGGTGGGCGGCGGAACCCGCGAGGTGTCGGCCGCTTCGTTTATGCCGCGCAAGCTGGCGGCGCGCGCCTGGTGTTGAGCAAAACTGTCTACTTTGAAGACTTGTAAATCTGTTCTCAACGGACCGATTTTTCTGAAATTTTGTGCATGTATTAAACAACCCTAGAGCTTCATTTTTGTAGTTGACAACTTTTTTTTAAAACCAAAATTGAGTCAGTTATTGAAGATCATGGATCCGAAAAAGTAGTTCGAAGTTTGCAATGAAAATAACTGAATTTTGAGTTCGCGTGACTATAACTCATTTGATTGTGGTTTTCGGAAAAAGTTGTCAACTACAAAAATGGAGATCTAGAGTTGCTTGATACATTCACCAATTTTCAGAAAAATCGAGAGATTGGAAAACACTTTTCAAGCCCTCAAAGTTGACCATTGAAATTTGATCAAATTTGGTCATTTTGATGTATGAGCTAATTCTTTGGGCATTCAAAGTTTCTCTAGAGACTCTGATAGTTACCATATTTCCTTTGATAAACTGACATCGCCTTCCCATCACTTTGACCAAATTTATCTCGGTTCCTGTGACAGTTATGAAAAAGTGGTCAACTAACAAATTGTTTTTCTGATTATCATGAAAATTTTTTTAGTTGCCCACTTTTCGAAATCTCTCACAAGAAACGAGATAAACAGGCTCAAAGTGATGGGACGGGGTGCAAAAAAGAAACTGTATATGAACATCTCTCTGCGTCTCCAGATCTCGAGGAGCACATTCTTCACTGAATCATTTCCCCCTTTCTCTGATTCTGTTTTGAAAATGAATTCTTTATTGCACAATCCGCCCAAATACACATAATCCCAGATATCACAAAACCCCACTTTTGCAACTTTTCCACTCAAAATGGTGCGGCGAATTGCAATAGTGGGCGTGGCCTAGAACAACAAAAGTTCAATTTTCATAAACCGACAATATGTACAGTAGTAGACTTCGTCCATTAGAATCGATGGACTCGAATCCCTTGCGCCGGCTTCGACACGAACAACGACGGCAACTCCGCGACCTTCTCCACATCGGCAGCGGCCATCAACACGACCGCACATCCTCCCCATCCGGCACCGGTGAGTCTTGCTCCGAGAGCTCCGTGTCTTGTATAGAGCTCACAAATCTCGTCCAACTCCTTACAACTGCACTCGTAGTCGACGGCACAACTGCGATGCGAGGCGTTCATTAGAGCGCCCATCTGTCGGATGTCCTTCTGTTCGCACGCCTTCTCGAACAGCTCCACACGATGCGCCTCGCTGAAGACGTGACGAGCGCGGGGGCGCAGCTTGAAGGTGGTGACTGAAATTGTTTCTTTTTGCTTCAAATCCCCAGGTGTAATCAGAGTGCGACCTCGAGACTGGTCTCGAGAAGTTTCGAGAATCGGGTCTCGATTCTCAAGTCTCGAGAAGTTCGGAGTCTCGAGACTGAATGAGTCTCGAAATACCTAGAGAGTCCCGAGATCTCGAGAACTCGAGATGTCAAGATTCGAGACTTCTCGAGAAACGGATCTCGAGTCTCGAGACTCCAAACTTCTCGAGACTTGAAACTTCTCGAGACTTGAAACTTCTCGAGACTTGAAAATCGAGACTCCTCGAGAACATCAGAGACTTGAGACTTCTTCTCGAGATCTCGAGACCCGAGTCGATCTCGAGAATTCCCTTTTTTCTCAAAACGCGGAACCCAAAATTCGAGACTTCTCGAGAAACGAGTCTCGAGACTCGAGACTCAAATTTTTCTCGAGACTCGCGATTTCGAGACTCAATCAAGTCTCGAGACTTCTCGAGACTCGAACTTTTCTCGGGACTCGTTATTTTGAGACTCGGTCAGTTCTTGAGTCTCGAGACTCGAAACTTCTCGAGACTTGGAAAACGAGACTTCTCGAGAACATCAGAGACTCGAGAACTGATCGAGTCTCGAAGTCTCGATTCCCGAGAAAAAGTGGTTGACCCACGTTGGCTCACCCACTGAGCCAACGTGGGTCAATTTTTCTTGTCTATAGAAAATCCAAAACCTTACATTTCCGAGTGTTCTCCGTCAGACACTCCTCTAACTTGTCTTCCCCGATCAATTTGATAACCTCTTTCTTGTTAACTTCTTCCGGTAGATCTTCGACGATTTTGAGAATCTCCTCGAAAGATTTCCCGGACAGCGTTTGGATGTCTTTCAGGCGGAACGAGGGGGTGTCTAGCCCGAATTTCGCTTTGAGAATCTAAAATTCAAATTTTTAACAATAGAGCGCACTTTCCCCCAACCGACCTGCGCAACGATCCGGCCCTCGATGACTCTTTCGTTGTAATGCGAGGTGGCGCCTTTGTTGAGTTCGGTATTCGAGTGGACCACGACGAACACGGCGTCCTCGGGAAGCTCGATGTTTTTCGATCGCAACGGATTGAAGTCGATTCGGAGGGCCGTGCCCTCGGAGGCCAACACCTCGGCCGCCTGATCCATACCCCCACTTAGAGTTCCAATCAGCGGCTCGCTTTTGGCGCAGAGGTGCGCGAAGTTCTCTCTGAAAAAGAAAAAGGGGCTGGTTTTTCTGATCGGTTTTTGAGTACAATCTAGTCTCTAGCACCACTGGGAGTCGAGTTATGCTCGCGGAAGGTTAGAGACGCAGACGACGAGAAACTCTGCGTCTCTCAACTCGCCAAAGATGAGAAGAGACGCAGACAACGAGAGTGTCTCGCCTTCAAATTTTGATCGGTTATAACTCGTCTCCTATTCACCCTAGAAAACTGATTTTTGGACCAAAATGTATAGAAAAGTCACGAGAATCGGTCTGAAACGATTCTGTTTCTTCCTCAAATTTTTGTTCTCAAACTCTCAAGTTTTCAAAATTTTGAAATTTCAGTTTGGAGTCGACACCTTTTCCAGTTGAAAGACTCTAGATTCTGTACGAAATGTCTCTCGAAACCCGAAAAAGCATTTTAAAAAGAGTCGATTTCTTCAATCTCCAATAACTCGACTCACATTCGAGCCACAGAGTTGAAATCAGTGTCAAACCTGTTTATTTTTATTACTTCATCCATTCCCATCGAAAAAATTTCGAAAATCAAGCTAATCTCAAAAATCGTCCTCGGCTCCGAGAAACCATATCCCACCTTTGCCTCCCCTCGAAACGCGGCGATATAAAGTGGGCGGAGTCTGCGCACACACAAACCACGGTGGGCGGCGGAACCCGCGAGGTGTCGGCCGCTTCGTTTATGCCGCGCAAGCTGGCGATGCGCGCGCTCAGTTTTGAGCAGTTGAAAAAGGGGTTTACAAGTAATCGATTTCTCTGAAAATTTGTGGATGTGTCAAACAACTCTAGATCTTCATTTTTGTAGTTGACAACCTTTTCGTAAAACCAAAATTGAAACAGTTGTGTTGTCTTGAAGACCGTGGGTCCGAAGTTTGCACCGAAACAAACTGAGTTTTGGAGTCGCATAACTCAATTGATTGCGATTTTCGGAAAAAGTTGTCAACTATAAAAATGAAGATCTGGAGTTGCTTGACACATTCACCAAGTTTCAAAAAATCGAGTGACTGGAACATACTTTTTCAACTGCTCAAAAGTAGCCATTTAGCACCGAAGATCACCAAAGTTTTTATACATTTGGTCAGCTCCAAAAATGCTGCACAAGTTTTCATACATTTTCACAACAATTCTGTAATTACTTCGCTCAAAATAGTCAACATTGAAAATTACTATTTTCGGTCTATAGAGACGCAGACTCTCTTGCTGTCTGCATCTCTAAACTCCCCAACCGGAAGAGTTATGAACAGGAGAACTTCGAAGGTCTAAACTCTGACTGTCTGCGCTTCTCAGAGAAATGCAGACAGCAAGACTCTCTCGTTGTCTGCGTCTCTCACTGTCCCAACGAAAACGTCCGTAACTCAGCTCCCAGTGGTCCTTGAGACACCAAAAAACTTCCACCAATAAAAAAACGCACCTCGAAATGTGCTCAAAAGGGTCTCCCCCAACAATCAGAGCCAACGTGGAGAGAGCCGAGGCACACACGAGAGACGAGCTGGAGGAGAGTCCAGAGGACGGTGGGATGGTGCCGAAGAGCAAGAAACTGATGCCGAATTGTTGGGATTTCTGAGAGTCCAAGACACCCTTCCAACCACAGAGCAGATAGTCGTTCCATTTCGGGGAGGTTGTCCCGAGCCATGGACATGGGATGGGGGACTCCCACGAGGGGTATCGGGGGTCGTAGTTGGAGAAGATGAGGTTTTCGGTGGTGTTTCGGGCGGCCAGGATTACTGTAGACGCGGCGATGGCCATGGGGAAGACGCCGTAGTCGTGGTAGTCGATGTGCTCGCCTGCAGATGAAACGGTGCTCTATTGAGAATGATGGAATTGCGAAAAAAAAAATTGAATCTAGAAGTTAGAAATTTCGGTTTCAAACGAATAGGAATTCTCAAAAAAATCAATTTTTTTGGAAACTTTTTTTAAAAGAATTCTTGAATGAGTTCTGAAAATCGGGATTCGAAAATAGCCAGAATCAGCGAACACCAGAAAAAGTTGAGTTTTCTCAAGCTTAAATATGTGATCAAGTATGCTGATTCCGAAAATCACAACGAAACCGTTCAAAGAATCCGTTAAACACCCGAAAAACTTTTTCACCGTTTTTCTCAGATTTTTCGTGCTAAATGCGAACAGAACAATGGACTAAAAGACAAAAACTCGATTTCAGCAAGAAAAGTTCTTAAAAACGGTGCGGAATCGGCGAAAAAAGCGGTGGCCGAGAAAAATTCATTGTTAGGCCACGCGAGACAAAGTGCACTTCTTTGAGGCGGTTTTTTGGGTGTTTAGCGGATTTTTCAACGTTTTTGTTATGATTTTTGGAATCAGCACACTTGATCACATATTTCAAAGCGAAAAAATTTCGCCGGGAATCCTCATATTGTTTCCAACATGGACTACTGTAGATTAGTGGAGCACACTGGAATGCATATTAGAAAACAAATAATTTTAAATCTTCTTCCATAGATTACTGTACAACTCACCAATCAAATTCACCCGTCCTGGACACGTTACCATAACCTCCGGCTCGATGCCGTATAATTCGACGAAATGAGCACGAAGTTGCTCGTTGGTCGGTGTTGACATGGTTCACTGAAAAGAAAATTAGTAGAAAAAAAACTTGCTCATTCTTAGTGTCGACACAAAACGAAAATTTGAACCGAAAAGTCTAGCCAAAATAAAGGCAAAATTTTCAAAAAAATAGATTGTAGATTTTTGATGGAAAAAAAAATTATATATTTGGAGAGAGAAAGAGACGGGTGGAGAGTTGGAAACTGACCAGTGGACACAACAAACAAATATTTTCTGTTCTTCTCTGCGTCTCCTCTTTTTGCCCACTCTCTCTCTCTCTCGCCTCTCCTCCACATCTTTCCACGTGTATTCTGGTTCTTCTCCAACAGTCAATTGTTGTTATCTCCAGTACATTCTGTACAAAGAAAAAGAAAGCAAAACCAAAAGAAACAAGGGAGAGACTGATGACCTAGAAAATTCCCAAAATTGGGAAAAATTTGAAAAAAAAGTGCCAAAGTGTTGGCTTGGAATGCTGATCATAACTCTACACCCTGTGGTGATTTTCAGTGAAAAATGGTCAGCTTTGAGCAGTTGAAAAAGTATGTTCCAGTTACTCGATTTTTCTGAAAATTTGTGAGTCTATCAAACAACTCCAGATCTTCATTTTTGTAGTTGACAACTTTTTCTGAAAATCGCAATAAAATGAGTTATGCAACTTCAAAACTCAGTTCATTTTAGTGCAACCTTCGAATCCACAATCTTCAGGGCGACACAACTTTCTCAATTTTGGTTTTACGAAAAAGTTGTCAACTGCAAAAATGATGATCTAGAGTTGCTTGATACATCCACAAAATTTCAGAAAAATCGGTCCGTTGAGAACTGATTTACAAGACTTCAAAGTAGACTGTTTTGCTCAAAACCGAGCGCGCGCGGCGCCAGCTTGCGCGCAATAAACGAAGCGGCCGACACCTCGCGGGTTCCGCCGCCCACCGTGGTTTGTGTGTGCGCTGACTCCGCCCACTTTATATCACCGCGTTTCGAGGGAAGGCAAAGTGGGAAATGGTTTCTCGGAGCCGAGGACGATTTTCGAGATTAGCTCGATTTTCAAAATTTTTTCGATGGGAATGGATGAAGTAATAAAAATAAACAGGTTTGACACTGATTTCAACTCTGTGGCTTGAATATGAGTCGAGTTATTGGAGATTGGAGGAATCGACTCTTTTTCAAATGCTTTTTCGATTTTCGAGAGACATTTCGTACAGAATCCAGAGTCTTTCAACTGGAAAAGGTGTCGACTCCAAACTGAAACTCCAAAATTTCGAAAACTTGAGAGTTCGAGAGCAAAAAATTGAGGAAGAAACAGACCATTCGAATAGATTATTCACATCTCGTTTCAGACCGATTTTCGGGACAAAAAAAAAAGTATCAAAAAACAACAATCATCAGCGTGCACTTCACATTCTTCTAGGGTAATTTTGTTATTCGCTACGCGCTCCACCGCATTCTTTCCATGCGAATTTGTTGATTTTCAGTGCAAAACGGTCAACTTTGAGCAGTTGAAATAGTATGTTCCTACCACTCAATTCCTATAAAACTTGGTGGACGTTTCAAGCAACTCTCAATCTTCATTTTTGTAGTGAACAACTTCTTTCGAAAATCACAATCAAGTTAGTTATGTCGCAGTAAAGATCATGGTCGGAATTCGCACTGAAATGTACCGAATTTTCAGGTCGCGTTACTATACAGGGCATATCTGACTAGATTGTAATTTTTGTAAAAAGTTGTCAACTACAAAAATGAAGATCTAGAGTTGCTTGATACATCCACAAATTTTCAAAGAAATCGGTCCGTTGAGAACTGATTTACAAGTCTTCAAAATTGACCGTTTTGCACTGAATATCTACAAATTCGCGTTTTTTTTGGTCAGTTCTGTAACTTTGCAGATTATGACGGAAAAGAGTGTTTCAGGTATAGAAAAATATCAGGGTTTGCTGAATCGATAGATTGATTACTTTGAATCGTTCCGGAATGACGACCAGGCAGTGATGCAAAGGGCCATTCCGAGCATTTTTTTTTTTGATCTACCTCTGTTCTTTGCCTCAACAGATTTGTGATACACCGGAAAGTTTCACTTGTATTCTACCTCGATTCGTGATCTATGGAGATTCACGGAACCATCAGCAAATTCGCTCCACCAGATTGTTTGATCTACCCGGATTTCAGACCTGTCACGATTTTTGATCTGACGAAAAATTTTGATATACCAGAACTTTTTGATTCCCGGATTAAAAAAAATCGATTGTCAATTATGAAAAATCTCGAAAATAGGCTCCTCCCACTTTGGTAAAGTCTTCATATAGAGCGATTTGATCTACTTCAAAAACCACGACACCCCTTGAAACCTTCAAAGTGGGAGGAGCCTATGTCACCCGGGTTCCAGATTCACGACAAATTTTTTGTCCTTATTATCTGTTCTATTGTCTCCATTTCAAGAAAAAAAACTAACAATAAAAATGATTCATTGGCGACCGACTGCTGGTTGTCTCTGTGTGAAGTGAAAATCATGGAAATAAATCGTTCAGATTGGATTCTTTTTTTTTACGGGAAAGGGGCGGAGCTTAGAGAGAGAGAGAATGATCATATTATTTTGAAAGAGAGTACGGTAGACTCGGCGGTTATTGCCATTCCCAAATCGGCTCGAGCACCACTGTCTGCGCTCCGGAGGCGGAGCCCGACGAGCCGCTTCTCTTGCCAAACTGCAGCGGGCGATAGTCACGCTTGCCGAACTGCAACGGACGGTACCCATCTCGTTTGCCGAACTGCAAAAATAATGTTTACTGTAGTCGCGTCGAGACCTCATGGGTACTCAAAGCAAGCGCGCTTCGTTGCGAGCGACCCTGGCGACGTGCCAATAAATTTTGTCAATGAAAATTTGCATTGTGAGTCGCTACGCAGTCCGTATCACCTGACCGCCACAGTCTACTGAATTTAGAGAAATGTAATCGCGCTCCAACGAGCCGCCACTTCCGCCTTCAAATTTTCAAATTTTTTTCGGTTTTTTCGACACCAAAAGACAGTGAACCATTCTATTATCCTCACAGAATGTAGAAAAAACCGGAAAAAATTCGTTTTGTTCCCCAGCCTAAAAATCGTCTCAATGGAGCGCGATTGCGTTCCTCTAACACCAGTACACTGTGGCTGACCGCGTTGCGTGCCGCGTTGCAGCAAAAAGTTGGCGCGCGGAAATTCAAACGCATTCACCCCGTGTCTGTGCGCCTTTAAAAGTGTGCCATCACAGACTGCGAATCTATAATAGGAAAAGTTTTGTTTTCGCGTCGAGACCCTCGAGAAACTTCTAGAAGGCTAATAGGCTTGGTGGCCTAGAATCCGACAACTCGGCCATCAAATCACTACAGAGAATACTTTGGAAGCTTCTAGAATGCTGCAATTTAAAGGCGCATATTCCAAATTGAAAATTTTTTTTCTTCGAGATTTTCAAGATTCTAGAACTTTCTGAAACTACAGTAATGGGTCTCGACACGACTACAGTAATCCACAAAACTTGTCTCTTTCACCTGAAGTGGCCGATAGTCGCGGTCCTGGCGGTCGAACGTGGGCGATTGTGTGGCGAACACTGGAAGCGTTTTCGTTGTTTTTGAAACTACAGTAATCCTACAGTAACCCTAGACACCCTAGTAAAAAACAACTACAGTAATCCTCAAAACTCATCCTACCCTCGACGAAAACGACGAGCACGAGCATCAGAAGGACGCAGCTGTGGCGGTGGAGCATCATTTTAATCAGAGGGGGGAGGGGGACTCTGTTGTTTTTGGGAAGGGGGCAATTGAAAGTAAAGAGTTTTCAGCGCGCCGTGCACGGCCTTTTATAGTCAGCCGATTCGTCACTTTTTATCGACGATCCGACACGCCTCCAGAATCCTTTTCCTCCTCCTCTCAAAGAGATTCCATTTCTCATCTGGCGAGGAGCCCATTCTGGAGTTGATAGCCTCATATAAAATCCATAAAACGTATCGGTGGAATTTCGGGAGTGAGGGGGGAGGGAGGGATTCATTACGTATCTCATCTTCTCGACGCACTAGAATGTGTGGAACGAGATTGAACATGGACAAATGAGAGTTGGGGTTGGGGAAAAGGTTGAGCTCAAAACTCCAAAGGAATACATATATATCGATATATAGGGGGAGGGAGAGGGAAAGTGATTTTTCAACAGAAGAAGAAGGTGTAAAACGTGAAACTTTCTAATGCTCAGAGCACAGATAGACGAACGAGAGAACGAATGGGTGGGAAGCGAAAATTATATCAGGAAAAAAATTTAGACGGGATCCTCGTCGGGACGGAGCATCGCCTGTTGTGCGGCCTCGTCGATGAACTTGTAGACGTAGTTGTCGACGGAGAAGAACAGGAACGTGATGGCGAGAATGACGAAGGCCCAGAAGACTAGCTGAAATTTGGAGGAGTTTTTTGGGAGGTTCTAAGAAGGCCAGTGGAAGAAGTCTCGATTCTCTAATGACCCTTAAGGCTGAAACTGTTACCGAACCCCATTGATCTCTGCAAGACCTTCGTGAGTGCGAAAAATGTAGAGATGATCTTTCAGGGGTCCGGTAACAATCTGAGGTGACTTCTTTTGCGGCAGACTCCTAGATATTGTTCCAAGCTGACTAGGGATGGTTGTGAACAGGGATACAACACTTCCAAATGTGATGTATACCATTAGAAAGATCAGGTTTTGAAGGTATAGCGGTGTTTTCAAAAACTGCTGTCGACCTCCAGAAGTCGAGTGATGACCATCTGAAGTTTAGGTTTTTTATACGTTTCAAAGCCTGCTCTTTCTAATGGTACCCATCACATACTCAAGTGGTTCATCCCCCGTTCAGAACCTCCCCTAGTGACCTCACCGGAGCTCGTAGCCCAGGATTTTCCAGTGGCCGAAAAAAAATCGGTTCAAAAATCGATACAGAAAGCCTATGTCGCTCGGAAAATGCGATGATATGAAGTGAATCTGAATTCTCTGTGTTCATTTGCGAATGGTTGCTGCTTTGCAAAACTTCGGCCAGCTGAAAATCCTCGGCCATAAGGTCTGGTGTGCTCAAATAAAGTCGAGTCTATGAATCGAACACATGATGTGATTCTAGTGACTCAAAAGAAGTCACAGGAGGTAGGAGCATTCCGATTCCTTACCGATCCCCCGGTCACTTTGAAAGGACTCGTGTTCGTCGTGTAGGAGCGTTGAAGAGCCGCGCGATCCGCCGCCATTTCCTCCTCGGTCAAATAGCGCATCGACTCCTCGCACTCGTCATCGGTATCCGATTCTGGCTGACGAGCCGCCGACGACGATTGTGGTTGTTGAGTGTTGGCGACGCTACGGCGAGTCACCTTGGTCTCCTTCGGCGACGCCGGTTTGGCGGGGATATTCTTGAAGATGGGACTGAAGCTCGCCTCCGCCGTCTCATGATGATCGATGTGGCCGTTGGTTTGCGAGTCGTTGAGAATTGATGATTGATCTGAAGGGACAAACAAATTGAGGCTTATTATTCATTCATAATCAACGCACTGTTGGCCTGGAACTTGAGCAGCTTCTTCTCGTAGAGCTTTCGTGTCGATTCGACAATTGGTCCGACGTTGACACCGTGCGATTTGAGGCTATCGCGGAGCTCCGCGTCGGTAAGCTGGGAGACGTCCATTTCGGGGAGTGAGCTGAAAATTTGGAGAAATCATAAAGGGAATGAGAATGAGAAGCGAATAGGCAGAGATACGATTGAAAAAATTCGACGAGAAACTTCCAAATGTAATTTTTGAATCTAGACATTTCAAGCAAGCGAAACGACTCAAAATCTCTTTGTTTTTATAGCCAAAATCGAATTTTCATCACTAAACATCCTTCGAATCTGAATATCCATCGAAAAATCGCCAAAATTGCTTCAAAACCTACTCAAAAAATCGACAGAAGAAAAAAAAGACTGTTCGAAAATATGGAATTCAAAAATGCGAAGAGAGAGTGTGCGAGATGAAGAGACGCAGAGCGAGCGGGTCTCGCCACGATCACTGTGTGGATTTACGGGCGAAGATTTGGCATCGCGCCAACATTTATTTTCAGATTGAATTTGAATGAAATTCAAGGTTTCTCATAGGTTTTCAGGATTTTTTCAGGTTTTCGGGGCGAAAAGTCAAACGAAATATGGAGGAATCAATCTGAGAAAATCAATGTAATAACTTTGAAATGTGCGAAACTTTGAAAAATCACAAGCCCATCCGAAAAAGTGATTTCTCAACGATTCCTGAAGGGTTTTTCCAGGTTTTCGGAGTAAGAAACAAATGAAAATACAGTGAGATCCATCTGGAGTTCCATTGGAAACAAGAAAACAGACGAGAGTCACCGAAACTGTGAAAACGCATCGAAAATTTTTCTAATCAAGTTGGAAAGAAATTTGCGTTTTTCGATGATTTTCGAGATCTTTTCAGGTTTCGACAGTGAAAAAGTTGATGAGAATTTGGCTGTAAATTGAAAAAGGTTCCTGAAAATTATCGAAAAATCAAAAAAAAAGTTAAAAAAAGTTTTCTGCACCAATATGAAAGAGTAGTCGGTTTTTGGCGATTTTTCAAGTTTCAAAAGGGGAAAAACAATCGAAAAATGCAGAAATGTGTCTTGAACATCGACAATCTTTCGAAAATCACCGAGAAACTTGGAAAAAATTTCAGATCGAAATCGCAAAATTTGGCAATTTCTCGTTGACTTTTCGTTTTTTATGCTAATTTTCTGTGTGAGACAGATGAAGTCGGAGAAATCTCTTTGGAAACCAAGAAACTCTAAAAAAATCGAAAAATCTGGAATCTGGTGTCCGTCTATTCTTCGCCAGTTCTCGCTGCTTTCTCATCTTTGAATCGCTGGAAATCTGGAAAAAATGAAAATCCCAAATCCTCTTGTCGCCTGAAACTTTTCGCAACTCAAAAAAACTCAAAAGACATTTTAAAGAATTTCAAACCATTTTTTTTGTCCACAAAAAGAAGAGAAAAAACATTTACATAAAATTATATAGATCAGGGAGAAGAAGAAGAAGAAAAATTCAGTGTTAA
>LR543302.1:0-63838 GCA_900536305.3 Caenorhabditis sp. 40 LS-2015
GAGAGAGAGAGAGAGAGAGAGAGAGAGAGAGAGAGAGAGAGAGAGAGAGAGAGAGAGAGAGAGAGAGAGAGAGAAGATGAGGACTTCTGCTGGAAAAACCAGGATTTTGCAGTTTCAAGAATCCGGTATCTAGAAAGAAACGTTCGAAGTTTTCGTTCCATAGACCATAGACTTATTTTTTGTTGGACTCCTGACCTTTCCATCGCTCATTCTCGCGATTGCTCATTCTTTTGTTCTCCCACAAAGGTATTTATGGAGGTCAGTCACATTTTTCATTGTTCCAAAAAGTCATTAACTCCAAAAACACCCCCGTCCCTCAAGATATAAAAGTGAAGAGTTGCGCAGAAATTCGTCACTTTTTCCATTGGAGATCTTTTCGAATTGTCACATTTCGGATATGCCTCATTTCATTTAGATTTATAAAATATAGAAGGCTGTGAATATCTCGGATAATCCGAAACTCGAGGCAAAAGGTTCTCGGTTCATTTTTTAAACATTGGTTGCTTTGAGACCGTAAAGTATAACATTTCTCATTGTTGAATGTCTTTTTTGCTTTTTCTCAAGAAAGGATCCCGATTTTCTTAGTGGGAATGCCTGGAAACGATGAAGACTAAAGAGCCACAATTTTCAAGTTTAACTTACCATATAAAGCCAAAACCTTTCAACCAAAAAATACACGCGTTGGAAGAGGAAACCTGCAATCAAGTAATTGAGCAACAAAGCGATTTTACTCACTCAGATTTGGCTGGAATTCAAACCATTCAACTTTTCCGATTGTGAATTGTCTGTTGGCACACTTTTGAAGGAACAAAACGTGATTTGGATCTCTTCCGAGTTCTACTTCGCGGAGCGAATCGGAGGTTGTATTTGGCGCCGCGAATCTGAACTGGATGGAGATCAAATCTTCCCAAATCTCGTTATGTTTTTCTAAAAGTGTGCCAACAAACTGCGAATTTGTAATATTTGTGTTTCTTCCCAGTTCTTTTTTAGTCATTATGATATCAGTTTTATTTTTGGACAAAAAAATACACGACCATCACTCTGAGGAATATCAGAAATTCATGGGAATTTTCATCTTGGGTTTCTCAAGATATCTTCCTTCAGTTTCCGTTTCTTTGGTCTGTTTATTTTTAGGACATGTTTCATTGAGCTCTTCTGTTACTGTAGTTTCAATCTATTCAGTAACGATCAAAATTGTAGCCTGCTTTCGAAAATTCTTCGAAACAGAAAATAGTTTTCGGTTTCAAATAATGATCTAAAGTGACTTCTCATACCGGAAAATTGTTGAGATGGCAAGAAACCTTCCAACAACTATCTATTTTCCTGCAATTATCCATGGTCACCGTAATAAAAAATTCGACTTCAAAAATAACGAAATAGGAGACAACACATATGTTCCGATATTCGAGATTAATCATGCTTGAATGAGAGTCTAACGCTGTCAGTTTTCATCCATTCAAAGAGTTGATTAAAGATTCGGGGTCAGCGTAAAATGTTACGTCTAGTCCATGCGAAAATCCGAAAATCACTTGGTTTCAAAATATCGAAATTTTTTGTTTTTTGATGACTAATTACTATTTTGTTCCCATCTCAACTCAGTTAGCTTTCATTTTATCGGAAAACTGATTACAGATTTGGAATCAGCGTAAGAAGTTACATCTGGTGAAACTTTACGAAACATTTGAAATTGTCGACTCATCATTTTTTCTCCCCCGTTTTTTGACATTTCAAAACTTTCAATTGCTGGCAGGAAATGTGAACTTTTGAAGCATGTGCAAAACTTCTCCCATCTACGTAATGACCTTCTGGAATTGACACACCAAATCGTTTATCTGTCTATACAATCTTCTTCTTCTTCTCCCCTTTTCTCTTTTTCCTCTAGAGAAAGAGAACAAAAAATTGAATTAAAGACAACAAACGGATAGAAGAGCTTCTGCACTTCATTTATAAATTGCACTACGTTTTCTCTCACTTCCAGAAGGACACAAGAGCACGAGAGTGTCCCGGAAGTGTAGTTTTCAAAATTCTCTGTTTCTAAAATTTTTGAAATTCTGGTTCGATACCTTTAAATCAGTCATTCGAGGCAAATTCTCAGCAACCTTGACAGGTCTTCAGAATCTTCCAGAGAAACCGGAAACCTTTGGAATCCCTCAGAAGCCTCAGAATCACTTCTAGTCTTCAGAGGGCTCTCAGAAAACCCTCAGAATCCACCAGTGTCTTTCAGAATCTCATTGTGTTTTTAGAAGATCCTCGTAATCTTTCAAAGATCCTCAGTGGATCCTTAGAATCCCTTAGCATCTTTCGAAGATCTTCAGAAACCCGTAGAGTCCTTGGTATATAATCAGAATCCATCAGAAGAAGTCCCAAAGATTCTAGACTCAGCTGAAACGCAATATCCGAAACACTAGGGGTCCAGAAACACCCCCCCCCCCCAAATCCTCGAT
This sequence comes from Caenorhabditis sp. 40 LS-2015, assembly GCA_900536305.3. NCBI lineage: Eukaryota > Metazoa > Nematoda > Chromadorea > Rhabditida > Rhabditidae > Caenorhabditis > Caenorhabditis tribulationis. The sequence continues at coordinate 2,445 of LR543302.1, forward strand.
TTCCAAGTTGTTTCATTAAATCTTCGAATATGCTTTGATCTTATTTTCCAATCGGATATGTATGAACGAGTGTGCACACTTCAGGCTTGTGTACGTATACATAAACTTGTTGTGCTAGTACTAAAAATAATCAAATCTCACTATGTCATAATTCGCAGTTTCCGATTTGTTTGCTCTTGAAACACTAGAATTTTTCTGTTAGAGTTCTCTCCTATTAAGATCAATGGGGTCATTCGGAATCTGGAATTTTGAAGAAGAACCCTTTTGGAACTGAAGAGCAATGCACATTGTTACAAATGCAGATTAGTATTAAATCTAGAGAAAAAAATCTGTTGAGAAATAGGTGAAACAGGGAAGTTTTAAGAGAATATTCTCAGTTTCACCTCGTGATCTTTTTGGTATATGCATCTTCTGTTTCAGTTTTCCCAAAATTTTCCAGTTTCAAGATTCCGTAGAACCAAAAACATTGAAAGCAGTCTACATTACGCCCAAAAGCTGTAGGTGTTCAATGCGACTGTTTACAGCGGGCGCTGAAATCTTAAAACAGTTGTTCCCAGTCGCTTGATTTTTCTGAAAGTTTGTGGAGCATCATTAGATGATTTTTTTGTAGTTGAAAAGTTTCTGATAATTGCAACAAAGTCAGTTAGAGCGCGTTTAGTGATGGGACCTCGAAAATCCTATGAACAAGAATCACGAAGAATCATAACGTCACAACTTACTTGGCAGCAATCATTATAAAAAGTTGTCAACTACAAAAACAAGAATCAAGAGTTAATCTATACATCTAAGAAATTTCAGACAAAATGGTTGATTGGGAACCGAATTTCAAGTCTTCCACGTTGACAGTTTCCAACTGAATTCTGCTGTTCCAAATGTCTTCTGTTTTCTTCATTTCATCTCAATTCCGAAGTTTCGAAGTTTTAATTTCCTGATTTTTCTTCTCCAACTTCAAATCTTCCTCCAAAATGATGTCACTTCTCATTTCCCACCTCCGTTTCTTTCAGACTTCTTTCCTCCCTCATTGTGATCTTCAAGTTTTCCAAGAAATTCCAGATTCCAGATTCTTCTTCAAGTTTTCCAAGAAATAGTAGTCAAGATTCAGAAGAATACTTGATTCAGAATCCAAGAAGTCATTTGAATTTTCGATTCTTTTCGATTCACTTTTCTTTATCCATGATTCATCTTTTTTTCTCATTTTCTCACTTCTGCCTTTTTTTCTTCTATCAGAATATTCAATTTGATTCTTCGATTCAAAATCACTCAACTAGAATCATGAATCCTTCTTTTCTCATTTCTTTTTTCTCCGTGTGAGTCAGTTTCAAGCAAAAATGAAATTGTGGACTTTTGGACTCCATTCGAAATGTAGACACCCATGGCCTTGGAATCTAAAATTTCGGGGTTTTTTAAGCCAGAATTGACGTTCATGACTTTGTAAACTGATTGGTTGCAGTTTAAGCTCATGATAATAATTTTGAGCCAAGTTATGCGAATTTCAAAATTGATGGCCTAGAAATCCAACTTTTGCGGTTTCTAGGTCATTCAAAAAGCTTTCAACCCCAAAAGTCGATTGCTTTTATTTTGAGTTTTAGATTTTTATTTTGAGCAAACTTATGAGCAATCGAAGTCACTGGTCTAGAAATTCAAGTTTTGCGGTTTCTAGTCCACTGTAGATTCTCGAGTTGTTCTTATTACCGTGGTTTTTCTTGCTCCCCCCATGTCATTTTTTTTCTTACTATTAGAGTCCAGAATCCCCTTGATGTGCTCTAGAAGTTAGCACTAATAACAATAAGAAAAATTGCATCTGCTTTCTGGACCAAGAAGAAAAGGAAGAGCAGAGTACGTACCCCGGGGGTGCTCTGGAATCTTCTATTCTGGATAGATTTTATTATTGAAGATTCTGATTTGAAAATGAGCAGAGCCTATTGTTGTTGTTGTTATTAGCAGCAGCAGTGATGGTGAATCTAATAATGGATTTCATATAGAAAACTGACCGCCCATATTCTAGTATAAGGGCTCAAACTAAACAGATGCATCTTCAGAAGTTGCATGTACGCTCTATTGAACTTTAAAGTTCTGAATTTTTTGTGAAGTGCAATAGAGCGCGTTTGGCAAGTCTTTGGACTATCGCTCTACTAATTTAAAGAGTCGGCAACTGCGCTCAACTGAAAACAGTACATTTTTTGGAAAACCAAATTACAAATAAATTATATCCCCCTTTACATCCCGACTTGATGTAGTTTTGGTGAAACCGATTTCTTTTTCTATGTTTTGATCCCTTGAAATTGAATGATTATTGTTTGCTTTCCTGCGGTAGACAGAAAATAAAAGTGGCTCAACGTGGTAATTAACTTTACTATATGTGTAGTAGATCAAAATTGTACGAGTCGATGGTCAACAAGATAATCTGGTTTCTATACCAATTCGTAAATCAAAAGTCATAATGCTAAGGAGAATTTGGAGTTTTGGTGAAACAGAAAAAACAACGAGATGATATTTTGGACAACCTGTCTTATTAGTGTGTTTTCAAAAACAGATGAAAGAAGAAAAACAATATGTGAGCTCATTTTTTGGCTATAGTTCAGCTGAAAAAGAGTTCAAATAGGTTTCAATGGTAGGACTGTAAGACTGAAAAGTTCAGGTATAGTTTACGACGAAGTTTGCAAGTTTTGAAAGACATCGAACAAAGTTATGAACCGAGACAAGGCAATAAGGATTTCCAGCCATACTCCAACTTGACAGATTTTCTCATTACTATTCATTTCATTACTATTTCTCATTACTATTCATTACTATTAGTAATCTGTGTCATATTCTCAACTCGGTTCAGTCTGATCTCAAGTACAGATATCACTGTTTCAGATAGAACTGTTTAGACCCCCAAGTCCTCAAGTTTTGATTCAGTGATTGTTTTTGATTCTTGGGACTTCATCTTTGCCTGTTTTTTTCCCTTCAGGTGTCGTTTTGCTAGACCCTATTTTTCTTGTGGCCGAGAACATTCCTCATCGCCTGAAACTGAAGAAAAGTGTATAGTCAGGAGTCCAACTGTGCATGCATGATTGCTAATGTGATCAGCCGAGATCCCGGCAAAGTTCCCCTAAACACCCCCATCCTAAATCCTCCTGAATCTTTCTCTCTCTCCAAAAACACAGTTCTCTATCTCCGATCTTCTCAACTTATAAGCCTCTTTTCTATCTATGTCATAGCTGGCTTTGAGACTTAAATCTTCAACTCTTTGAGACTTCAAAATATCAAGAACATCATGCGAAGAGATTCAATATCCGAAAGTGTTTTTCGATTATCCTTCTTAACAAGTAGAGCATAAGAGGGTAGCACAAGCTGGCACCAAGCATCCCCCGGGATCCTAGGATTTGTATTACGAGGGGTCGAGACGGAAAGGGTGTGGTCTTTGGGTTTGTAAAGGTGATCAGATAGGTGGGATGATTCCAGATTAGCGGAGACATTTTTGCATGTTTCTGGTGACCTTATCAGGAGGCTCTGACTCATTTGAAGATGTTAGACTTTCAAATCATGCACAGAGATCTTTTCCTGAACTTTTGAATAAGCTAATAATAATAAAGTCTGACTGCAGAGCAAATAGACTGGATCGACAATAAGTCTAAAAGTTTGCTTTGAAACGGAAATTATTTCTGGGAAAATCAAAAACTTAAAATTTAAGTTGTATTGAGATTGTATTACTGTACGTAATGTACGACTCAAGAGAATGTTCCGGAAATAGAAATGTAGGAAAATCGATGTTTCCCAAAGCAGAAATGTGTCTTATAATTTGACGCTTTTCTTCTTTGGGAAAAATCTCTAGATTCGTACGAACATGGATGGGATTGCTCAAGATTCGACTAGAGAACATTTGAGATTTCAGAGAAACAGTGAAAACTGAATCATCTTCTGAAAAGTGTTCTTTTTCTGGTTGTCGAGTTCTAGAAGAATCAGCGTCTTCCAGTCTCTCGGAGCCCTATCTTTGCCCCAGCTCTGACTCCTCAACCCTAACCGCTATCAAAAAGTGATCAACTACAAAAAAGTGTGAAATTTCCTGTAGATCAATCCTCCAGTTTGTCACTTTTTGTACCTCTAGTGGTTCTTGAGACAGAAGTGTTCAAAGTTAATGGTTTTTTTCTCCTCAGATTTATGTTTGCACTGCACCTTTCATCAACTCAAAACTAGAGGCCATCGTTTGAAACAGTGAAAGTTTTCTGAAACATTTTTGGCTTTTAGACGGTCTAGATTTTTCTTGAAGTCATCTACGCCTCCAAGAATATCATGACTTGACAAAACCTAGTCAAGGGAAAAACTTTCCAAACTCAAATACCTTCTGGTCTTTGTGCCTGTACAATGTTGGAGCACTAACTTTCATCAAACTCTAGCTCCGCAACCATAACCGTCATCAAAAAGTGGTCAACTACAAAAATGTGTGAAATTTTTTGTTGATCATTTTTGCAATTGGTCACTTTCTGATAGCTCTAATGGTTATCGAGATACAAGTTATCAAAGTTTCATGGTTTTTAAACGACTACAAACTGCTACCTGCCCAGAACTCAGAACTAGACCTCATAATTTGAAACCGTAAAAAATTTTTTGAAAATGTCCAATTCTTCCGGATGGACTAAAAATTCTCTAGGTCACCTATACAGTAAACTGTCAATCTCGAATAGCTCCTAAACTTCTCGAATTCGCTATAGTTGATTTAATATTCTCGCAGATGGCTTCCAAGATTCAAAGTTTTCCTGAAACCGAAGAAAAGTGTTCAACTTGTTACCGCAATCTCTCATGAATCTGATTTCACAACCAATCCTGAACTTTTCCGATTCAATTTTCCACTTTCAACGTCATCAGAATCACCGCAATTCAGCTCCAATCAGAAGTACACCCACAATCCCATTTGAATTTCCGGGTACACTTTCTTTGACCCACAAAAAGAGAGGATTCAAAACAGTGAGTTTGTATCTTCCTGATCCAGAGATCTTCTCTGGAAATTCTGGAAATCCGAACACATAGACAAGCCAAGACTTCCCAAGGTTTGAACCCAAATTTAAAGGCGCACACCACATATGGCCAGTCTGGACATCCGGACACCCATTGAGACCCCTGGATTCTCGTGTTTTCTTCCTTATTATCCGTTCGCTCAATGCGTGAGGTACCTCCTTTGAGGCTCAACGCGTGAGGTACAAATTAGTATTCTAGAGAATGAAAGTTCTTCCTCTTCGATTCTCTCTCCTATCTAGACCGATTCTGACTATATAGACTATCTCAAAGGGGTGTCTGAAAATAACAAAGATCTCGGTTTGTGTTCCCCTCCTACATAATTCCATGTTACTACATTAACACGGTGCGAGTGTGAGGTAATAATGGGATTTAGGGAAAGCGCGTGGGGGGTTTCTTGTTATGTTACTCGCTTTTTGGACTTCACGCCAACCCAGATGTATGTTATCTAGACATGGGGCTGCTAGAATAAGGGCTCCCATGACAGTTCTATCTGTCTAGACATGATGATATACCTATCTGGGGAGGTCTAGGCGTTCTAGGTTAGGTTTTCTATGCCAAGCGAGCCTAGAGATTCAGCAGAGGGATTGATTCATTGCTAGAGGTTTAAGAGGTTTAAGACGGGGTTTTTAGACTATCTCAAGATCCAGAGAAAGTTTAAAATTTTCACTGTTTCTAATGATGGTTTATGGCTTTCAATTAACTGATCGAATTGATACTTCGCTCGCTAGGGTTAGGTTCACACATAGGATGGAGTTAGAGAATGTGGTCTATATCATTCGAAAGCTTTCAAAATGTCCAATGTATTCATTTATTTAGTTTTTTTTGCGGCGGAGTCCGCATTCTTGAGAAAATTGGGTTAGAAGTTCAAAAGACAAGTTGATTTGTACTGAAAATTACACGTTAATTGTTCAAAAACCAGAGGGGCACGCCCCTCTGGGGCCCTCCGGGCCAACGTGAAATTTTTGAAAATGTGTGAATTAATTCCGTGAACTCGTCACTCTCCTCTTTCATAACTGAAACTACAGATGAATGAGGGTTTTGCTACCTTATGGCCTCATTTCTTGATGAATCGAAAATCGAAAAAGACGGGCATCATTCAGAGCCTATTTCTGATAACCTGTGAAAATTTGAGAAAATTTGGTCCAGTGGGGACTTCGCTAGGGCGGGATATACGACACCGACAGACACACACACACACAGAATTTTGCGTTTGTTAATAGTAAAGATAATCTGTGCGCGAGTCTCTTTACGAATCAACTATAATTTTTTGAACTTCACACCCAATTTTTTCAAGAATACGGAGTCCATCGCAAAAACTGAATACAGGAATGGATTGGAAATTTTCTAAATTTTTGAATGCTATAGGGCACATCGAGTAACTCCAACCTGAATGTAAAACATTCCCTAGTCAGTTAATACTGATGAAAGTGCAAAATTTCGAAGGTCTGCATCTCCAGAACCACCGCAACTATCAAAAAGTGGTCAACGACGAAAATGGTCTGCATGAAATTCTACACATTTTTGTAGTTGACCACTTTCCGATAGCGATTGTGTTTGAAGAGCTAGAGCGTGATCAAAGTTAGGGCTCTGAAACAGTTCAATGGTAAGAGACTCAGAGTCTACGGTGGCCTAATAGATCCTCAGGGCTGACCTAGAATCCGTCAACTCGGCATTCGTTAAGACGCAGCCTGTGTGTAGTGCCTCCTGTACCTGACTTGTCGGATCCTAGGCCAGCACTGAGAATCTATTAGGCCACCGTGGACTCTGCGTCTTCCACTCTATCTGAGCCCCAACTTTGACCAAGCTCTAACTCCTCCACCCTAACCGCTATCAAAAAGTGGTCAACTTCAAAAATTTGTGAAATTTCCTGTAGATCATTTCTCCAGTTGGTCACTTTTTGATAGCTTTTGTAGTTTTAGTGATAGAAGTTTTCAAAATTTCTTAGTTTAAATGAATTCTGAAACCGCTAAACTGCTACCTGTCCAGAACTCAAAACTAGAGAACATAATTTGAAACCGTAAAATTTTTTGAAAATGTCAAGTTTTAGTCACTTTTCGATGGCTCTAGTGGTTTTTGAGATACAATCATTCGAAATTTACAGTTTCAAAAAACCATTATCGAAGATTTTTGCTCAGTTCTAAGAAACCATTTACCGATCACCGCGACCAGTTTTTGGTCGGCTGAAAGGTGATGTTTCAAACTATTTTCAGACCCTCCAAAAAGAAATGACGCTCGATTTCTAGAGCTTATCCTCGGCCATTCCCCTCAACTGATCCCTCTACTCCCAGAAACTTGAGAAACTTCACATTTCTCTCTCTCTCTCTCTGAAATCTTCAATCCTTCTTAGGATTTGTACTTGATACGAGCACACCTCACACCACCACTCCCTTTTCTCCGCCCTCAAGCTCCGCCCCTTTTTCACGCCTTATTTTTTTTTCTCTATTTGAATCTCTCTCTCTCCCCCGTCGGCTATAAATATTGGCGATTCTCACTATCCACGTCCACATCAGAATCTTCAGAGCGAGCTATGAATTCCACATCGGTCATCGCCTGGTTGCTGGTCATGGTGCTCGCCATGGTGGCCAGTCAGCCGTTGTTCGGACTCGAGAAGCAGTTGCTCTATTCGTTCCAGGACCCGGATGAGGTGAGTGGAAATACTGAATATTGATAAAAAGAATCTGAAATTTTTTTGATTTTTGATGAAAATTTTGAAAAATCACTCAGGTTTCTAAGCTCAAATTTCATTTTTCTTCTTTTTTCGTTTAAATTTTTTTTGGATTAGAAAATCCCAGAAAATCCGCAATATTCCAGTCGAGATGGCTAAAAACTAACATTTTGCGATTTTTCAGATTTTCAGGTTTTTCAGCGATTTTTTCAGGAATTTGAGTAGTTTTTTATTATTACTCGCTTAACATTTAGATTTTTCATCAAGTTTCTGCCAAAAATTCACTGAAAACATGAAAAAAATCGACGAAAAGCCCCTGCAATCACAGAAAAATAGCTGAAAATTCGCCGAAAAATTTTGCGCGTCGAATCCTATGCATCTCTCTCTCTGCAAACACCAGCACGCAATATCACACAATCCCTTTTTCGGCGGGAGTTCAAATTTCTCAACCCAATTTTCGCCATTTTTCAGTTCGAAATCATCAACAAACGCTCGCCGCTGCTCAGCCTCGTCGGATCGAACGTTCGATTCACCGAGCCGTTCCGGAATCGCGTCCTCAACAAGAAGAAGATCCGATCGGTGCAACAGAATCCAGATTATCGGCAACTGGCTCGCTTCCTTCAGTGAAAATTAGCCGTCTTCTGATTTTTTCTGTGTATTTTTTGATTCGGAAAATAATGAATTTTCTTTTTGTTTTTGTGCTCTAGAAGTGGTTTACAAATAAATAGATGGTAATGGCGAAATTTCGAGGTTATGAAACATGAAAACATGAAAAAGTTGGCGGGGAAAATCGAGAAAAAAGTGCATAATTAATTTACATTTTGACATTAAGTCCAGTTCGGTCGAGAATCTGTCCCATGACCGAGGTACGGATTCCCAGCTGCTCTTTGACGTTGGCCGCACGGTTGGCCATGCCTCGGAGACGGAGCGAAGCGTGCACGAGGACCAGGAAGACCGGGAACAACAATCTGAAATTCAGAGGGATTTTTTGAGACTTTTTGAGCTGAAAAATGGCTTGGAATCACGCGAGGTGTGTCGGATTATGGAAAGCTGAAAAGTGACAGGAAAAATGAACCGATTATTGGCATCGATGTCAAACTTGCGTCATATGGTCTTCAAACTGAACATTTTCTGAATTTTCCGTTTTTTGACCTCAAAACTCGTGAAATTGACCTGTATACATATGAATAATTCAAGTTTCCAAGTACTCCCCGAACTTTCGAATTTCCTTTGATTTTCATTTTCTATGCATGAACGTAATTTTTTTTTGTTCCTGGTCTATAATGCATCCAGAACAGAGGGAATCTATGGCTTAGCACAGCCAAATACAACACGGATACTTACGCGAAAGCCACGACCAGAACGGATGGGAAGACGGAGATGAAGAAGTAGGCGACGAGGATGATGCCTCCGAGGGTGACCAGTGGGTGATCGGTGCGCATCTGGAAGCATGGTTTTGGGGGTTTTGAGGACATTTTAGTACCTCTGAACGTTTCTATTACTACTTTTTTGGAGGCCCCGAAAACCGAGAAAATCATTTTTGAGTCTGATCAATTCAGCCAACTCGCACTCTTCGAACGATAATAGTGATGATCACTGTGTCTTGAGAGACGATACACTTGTTCAGAAACAGTACAAATTTTCACAATTCGAAGGGTTTAACGCAGACGAATCCGCTTTGAATTCGCAATGAGAATTCAATCAAGTTGTGGTAACCGAATGATCTCGATGAGCTCTATCTTCTCTTTTTGATCCTAATCGATTCCAGACCTAGCAACAGAGTTTTAGCTGGGCTAGAATCGCTAAAACGTCGATTCTGGTCTATCCCATGCCGATCGACGGCTTGCTACAGAATAAGAGTTCGGGCCATCTAGGCGAGATAGAGAAGTCGAGGTGTCTGCCGACCCATCGTTATCCTGTTTGCTGGATGGTGCATCAGAGCTTTCAGAATAGGACAGTTTCCTACGAAAAAACCCCAAGAATCGATGGAAGTCCGACGTTCGAAATATGCCATTCTACTGAAACTGTAAACTTTGGGGCCTCTAAACTGAAGGTCTATTAGAGGATCAAAACAGGTTGGAGAGTGGTCAACTTCAAATTTTGAAGGTTCTGCGATTCGAAACGAGTTAATACAAGGTGAAATCGACCCTGAAGATTCGTATTCTGAAGTGAAAATGAACGAAAAGCTCACAGGATTCTAATGATAACCTGGAAAAGCTACACATCTTAAGATCAACATTTCGAGATCACCACTCGTATCAAATTGAAATTTGGCCAAATTCTGAATCTGAATTTCACATCGGTCCTGATTAGCAGAGAAAAGTTTGACCGAGGAATTTGACTTGTCTGAAAATTGTCGAACTAATCAAAGGACAGAATTGAATTTTATGAAACTTATTCCAGAAACAGTGAAAATTTTTTTGAGAAGTTCAGATTCACCTTATGTGGTTATTCGCAGGTAGAAAAGTCTGGAAAATCAGTCAAAACTAGGTGGAGAACACGTGAATGCTCTCAAGCTTTTCGAATTTTCGAAATGGATTCCTGAGATTCTGAGCTAATTTCGGTCACAAAACTGACATTTTTAGAATCTGAAACATAGCAATAGCCTCTCTCCGTCGTCTTCCTTCCCTAATTGGACTCGAATCGAAGTTTTCAAACTTTTACTGTTTCAGAATGTCTTCATTTCATGCGGAAGTTTGAAGCAGTAATTCCTTCGGTTCCTTCGATTTTCAGTGTATTTTCTGTCACTTTTGGTCATTCTCACTTCATTCTTCTCAACTTGCTGTCGATTTGAATTCAAACCCTTTCAAACTTTGCACCTGTTTCCAAATGTCAATTTCGAAACTCCCCTCTTATCACCCTAGTAAACCCGTCAAGTGGACATCACTCTCACTCTATTACCTTCTTGATATTCGCATCGGCGGAGACTGCAAAGATGAGTGTGGCGATGACGGCGACGACGGCGATCAGACCGATGAAGATGTCCTGTGAACTGTAGAGAGTGTGAATGAGGAAGAGGACGATGATGGTGACGAAGTAGTTGGTTTGGAAGTACAGAAGGTTCGAGATGATGCGGTTGTTCCAGCGTTTGAAGTCGTTGAATGGGGGGCGCTGGAATTCGATGGAGAAAATTAGGGCTGAAATTTGAATTTTCTAATGGAAAACCCGTATTTTCCGACAGAAAAATTTCGAAAATTCGTTTTTTTTTCTGTTTCACCAAAATTTCATTAATGTTTTATGTGAAGAAATTGTCTTTTTTTTTTTTGAAAAAATGAGGAATTTTCGAGAATCTGCGGCTGGAGCTTCATTTCCGCTCGGATTTCGCCCAAATTCGTATTTTCGACTGAATCGTTTTAGATCAAATTCCAAGCAGTATGATCCCGTTTTTTATTCATTCTGTCGGTTATTTTCTGCGGAAAAGGAATTTCCATCATTTTCGACCTGAATTTCTGGGGTTTTTCAGCCGAAAATTCGCAGATTTCGCTCTCCTTTGAAAATGAACGATTTCCAGCTAATTTTCAGTTTCAAAACGCTTTTTTTAGCGTTTTCCCCCGATTCTCGGTTTCTCCTCCTACCTCGTATCGATTGGTCTCCAACAGGAACTCGTGAAAGTTCCTGAACGGCGGCACTTCCACTCCATTCATAATTTGCATATTTTCATTCGCCGACGACATGTTCTTTGTGGCTGAAAACTACGAGTATAACCGGGGAAAATCGCAAGAATTTTCGATTGGGGATAGATTCAGAAGTAAGAGCAAGCGATAGAACAGAAGTAAAGTGAGAAGTGTGTGTTCTCTTTTCCTCTCGGGATCCAAGAGAAGAGGGAACATCTGGTCGGCGTTTGAAGTGTAATATTCTAATGGCTTTGGGAAGAGAAAGGATATTTGAGATGCCATTAAACCTGGCGAAAACCCAAGAGAACGAAAAAGAATGAGAAAAAAATCAAATTTATTTGCAGCTCAAAAAACTCCATAATCATCAACACAATCAATAATCAGTCAAATGATTCCGTTTTCAATCGAAAAAAAACCGAACAAACATGTTTTTTTCTTTCCTGATAAAAAATTGCGACTCTGTCTTCCCCCTTCCTCCCGATAAAACAACAAAAACCATGCAAAACGCACACAAACCTTCCCCCGTAAATCGACACACGAGTTGCGCCTTTAAAGCGGGTCTCGCGCGGAAGAGTCTTTTTTCGGTGGGCGGAGCTTCGTCACCCGGCAATTTTTCGACGCGAGTCCTATGATTTCAGTCGACATTCGTCCGTTTCGCAACGAGTTTTCAGAATTTTTCGGAAATTTTTGAAAAAATAATAGGAAAACCTAAAATCCTTTGTGAATTTCTGACAGATTTCGGTAAAATTTCGGTCCAATCGAGCAAAAATGCTTGAAAATTAAATTTAAAATAAATATTTTTTTTTTCGATTTTACTATCTGTTTCGTGAATTTTCCGCCCAACGTCGCTCGTAAATGCATAATTCAACTCAAAATAATTTTCTCAATTTCCAGGTAATAACATGGCTGCCGAACAGGAAATCGACGTCGCTCTCATGAGCAGCAACTTCGACATGATCCAGGCGTTGCCAAGAAACGTCAAGGACCGCGTCAGCGCTCTCAAGAAGATCCAACTCGAGAGCATCAAGGTCGAGTCCGAGTTCTACAAGCGCGTTCACGAGCTCGAGATTGAGTTCGAGAGCAAGTTCAACAAGCTCTTCGACCAGAGAAAGGCCATCGTCGTCGGAGACGTCGAGCCAAAGCCAGAGGACACCAAGCACCCAATTCTCGAAGGACTCCAGGACGATCAGCTCACTGTGAGTTCATCTAGATAAGCGATGAGCACGCCAGAAGCAGCGTTGTTCGAGAGGTTTCTCCCATGAGGAATCTATCTATTTAACGTTGCGAAATAGACCATGTCCTTTATTCCCGCTCCTGAATTGTGTTTCTTGCGCGATGATGCGGCCATGACATTTCTCTTCGAATACGTGTGTTGATTTCAATCTTTTGCAGGCACTCTACGCTCACACTGAGGCCGATCCAGAGGCTAAGGGAGTCAAGGACTTCTGGCTCACTGTTCTCAAGACCCACGACCTCGTCGCCGAGACCATCGAGGAGCACGATTTGCCAATCCTCAGCTACCTGACTGATGTCACCACATCTGCCAGCAAGGACCCGGCTGTTAGTTTTTGAGCCAAGCAACAATTCACCCATTGTATCGAATTTCAGGGATTCAAGCTCGAGTTCCACTTCGCTACCAACCCATACTTCACGAATGCCGTTCTCACCAAGACCTACGTGCTCAACTTCGACCCAGAGGACGGAGAGGAGCTCTCCTTCGACGGACCACACGTTGTTAAGGTCGTCGGAGACGAGATCAACTGGGCTGACGGCAAGAACGTCACCAAGAAGGCCGTCAAGAAGAAGCAGAAGAAGGGTGCCAACGCCGGAAAGTTCCTCACCAAGACTGTCAAGGCCGACAGCTTCTTCAACTTCTTCGACCCACCAAAGTCCAAGGACGAGAGAAACGAGGAGGAGGACGACGAGCAGGCTGAGGAGTTCCTCGAGCTCGACTACGAGATGGGACAGGCTCTCCGTGATACCGTCATTCCACGCGCGGTTCTCTTCTTCACCGGAGAGCTCCAGAGCGACGACATGTTCGATTTCCCAGGAGAGGACGGAGAAGAGGGATCGGACTTCAGTGATGATGATGCTTAAGCACCTAATCGGATTCTAACCTTCAAAACATTTTTTTAAATTGTCAACTTGAATTTATCCAAATTTCCCAATAATTCCACATTTTATTCTATTTTGACCCCCCTCACATAATAGGCGGAAACCCCGATTGTTGCTGTTCATTGTTATCATCGTCGTTTTTTCCCTATCCATACTCAATATTCCGCTTGTTCCCCCCGAAATTGAAATCTCTCTTTACCTGAAATGCCTTGAAACGAGTAGTCGTCGATTAGCTTCACATTCTTCGCCCCACAACTCTCGTCTTCTGAATCCAACATCCATCAGAAGTTGAGGGATTCTGGCTGACATTCGACGTTCGAGACTCGCTCTTCATTCTCTGTTTTCGTGATCCGCGCATCGAGTGTTGAATTCAAATGAAAATCCCGTTGCATTATTCCGACCTACTCGACAATTGTGATATGGAGCAGTTTCAGATATTTAGCCAACTCCCGATTAACTGGTTAAATTCAACTGTGAACTTCGTAAGGATGGTGTCCGGCTATGATCTTCTCATCAAGGCGCAGTGTTCCGAGTCGATGGGCTCTCTTGGATTCAAATCAGAAGATGTTCTAGAATACCTTGAATCCGAAGAACGATTCGATGTGAAATCAAGGCTTTGCGAACGGATAGCATTTCTGATTTATCAAGACTCGAATTTCGGACTTTTACCGGTATCCAAACTAATGGAATCTGTGTCAGCGTGCATCAATGGATTATGCAAATCGTTCTCATCTGGTTCTGGTTTTCCCAACGGTATGATAATCCTCTTGTTAGCACACTCAAAACGAGTACAGTAATCTCTTGTTTTGCCACGTCATCAAATCTACAACAAACACTTGTCTCGGCTTGTTTGCCTTCACTTTTTTTTTCGAGTTAAATGTCGGCTCCTTTTTCTCGACCGACACATTTTCGAAAATGTTTCGAAAAGATTGTCTGCGTCTCTCACTCTCTAGATGTGTACTTTCGGAAAAGTACACAGTTTAATTGATGCAAAAAAAGTGAAGAGAGATGGGGGGATTGAATCATGATGAGGAGAGGGAGGTGATGATAGGAATGTATCGGGGTCAAAGCACAGAGAAATGAGGAGCTAAAAATAACGGAGATCCAGCAGAACGGAATTCTGGAAAATTCCGCTTCTTCCGGGAGTTCAGACCGGAAATTTCCGAAAATTTGAAGAAAAATCGTGATAAAAAACTACGGTAGTTTGAAGGCGCAGGAACTATAATTGTGTCGCGGGTCTCGAACGGAATCCTTCTTTTTCTCCTTTTTTCTTAAAATAGTTTCTGTTATTTGGGGAAAAAAGAAACAGCGAACGTTTCAAATTCTACGTAAATTGAGCTCTTTAGATTTCTAAAAATCTGAAAATTATGAACGTTTTTGGTGTCGAAATTTGAGAAAAATTGTGTCGCAAGAAGTACTGTAATTTAAAGGCGCATGCGAGAGAATTATGTCTCGGGTCCCGAAACGAATCAAAAATTTTTTTGTTTATCGAAGTTTGACACTGTTTCGAAAGAAAAAGAAATGAATTGAAATAATAAGGCTTTACGAAAATTCAACAGCGAAAAACTTTGAAAAAAAATCCCAAAAAAAAAACAAATTTTTTCAGAAAACGAAACTTTCGTGGGTCCATGCACCTCATCTACCGGTCCAATCTCTTCATCGAATCACTCAAAAGAACGAATTCTATGCGCCACACTGTTGACGACGTCGAGAGAAGGTTTGCATTTTCAAATCCATTAGGTTTTCAAAATTTTGCTTTTCAGATCTCCCCGAACGTTTAACCTCCTTCGACTACTCATCGAGTGCCAGTCTTGCGCAGAAACTTCTCGATAATGACGAGCGATTTTTGGCTAGCATGTTGGCCCTGCTTCCCTTGATGGAGCACCTAGAGTATGGGCTGGACATTCGGACAAAAATCGATAGATTCCGATTTTCAGCACTTCGTCAGTCTTCCACCCGGTCGCCGTCTTCCTTGAATCCATGAATCTCATCAGCTACGATTGTGAAGTTTTGATAGACTGGCTGAATTCCGAGTTGGCCGCTTCCTCGTTGATTTTACGGATTCTCAAGTCAAATTGTAGCGAGAAAACTCGAAACTTTTGGCAGAATTATAAACCCTTGTATGTTTGAATTCTCGCCAATCCTTTTTTCAATTTCAATGAAAAAAATTCCAGAAAAACGCCTCCTTCCACTCACGTCAATGCATTTCGCGACGAGCCCACCATCAAATCCTCCACTTCAAAGCCTATAATTTCGCTGAAAATCATTGAAATTGTCGGCGAACAAAAAATGACGAAGACTTTGAATTTGCGAGCCATCGAGACGCGGAGAGTCGGATTCAAGGAGGCAACGAGTGTTCGGAATTCGGGGAGATTCGAAAAATGGGTGGAGATGGTTGGGGAGTTGAGGAAGAGATTGCGACGTCTGGTAGCAGCGAATCTGGTGGCCAAGAAGTTGGATTTGATTCTGAAGTGGTGTGATAACTTTTGTGATCTTTATCAGTGAATAAATGTGTTTTTTTAACCTAGAACTTGATGCGTTTTTTCAAAATTTGAATCCAAAAGCCCACTTCCCCTCGCTCGCTCGCGCCTCCCCCTCCCCCCACCACTCTCTTCTATGCCCTCCCTCTTTCCTCTCCACTGTTGCACGCTTGGCGTAGGGGAGAAGAGGCCGGGTCGGCGGCCGACAGGTCGCTGGTTCGACTCCACCCCGGTTGCATCTATGTGTACTCACTTGTCGTGAATGGGCGAGTGTAGAAGGGAAATGATGCGAAATGGGCTGTGAACTTCTTGCATTAGGAAGAGTCTCTGTGAGTCTTTCTTCCCGCAGGAGTTTCTCATTTTTGTTTTTGGACTTTCTTTCTTCCTTGATGTGACGCTTTATTCTTGAACGAGAGATCTTCAGAATTGTGGGAAGTTAGGCACTCAAAAATGACAATATAAAAATACCAAAAAAACTAAAATGACAAGCAATCATTCAGTGACTAGAATAACCAGGTAGGGGGATGAACAAGTTAGAATCATTGAGAACGGCCAGAATCTCAAAGAAGCTAACAAGGTTCAGAAGAGGTAAATAATGATGGAGGTAGAAAAATAAATATTTAAAAAAGGGGCGAGGTAAAAATATTGGAGACAAGGGTTACAATAACTGTTTCACTTGAATTTCTGCGATGAAGTGGATGACTGGAATCAATTCTTCACTGCGAATGGATACTCAGCTCGTCCGAGACGTGTGTTACCAATTGGACGGCTGAAAAAATGAATACGTTCAACTTTTGGATCCTTTCTTTTTGCCTAATTTCCACTGTAAATATCCTATCACCAATAAGTAATGAATACATTATAACGGCAATTGAGCATCGAAAATTGAGTTATTGAAATGCTCCTAACTCGATTTCTAATGGTCCATTGTAGTTTTTAAAAATGCCAGAACACTTTGCGAATCCTCCTCTCTCTTTCAAATGACCCCAACCAGACTCGATTTACTTACCGTTCCCCTTTCAATTGCTTGTACAATTTGCCCAACATTGGCTGTACAACACGCCCGAAGGCATCAAGCGGATCCTCGTCAGGCGTTATCAAGACAGGCCCCTCGAAGTGGACACGATCGTCTCTCGCGGGATCCGAGATCGGACGCATTGCGATATGCATCTGATGGTTGCTCGTATCCAGTAGAACTGTCACGATGATCTCCTTCTTTCTAAGCTGCCTTCCCGGAAACTCTTGTCTCTTGAGACGGAGTTTCGGCTCGTTCAGATGCATCTTCTTCTCGCAAACCATGGCCACGACGATTTCAGAGTTGAGACAAACAAAAGTGTTGCCAATGTAGGATGGTGGAATGGGCAAGGGTTTCGGGGTACGAAGTTGGGCACACAGACGATTGTAGGTTTCCGTCAATGTCTGAAGCTCCTCGGCCAGTCCAGGCTCTCTAGGTGGATTTGAGATTAGTGCAGAGTAGACCATTGTGATGTCCATCTCATGCATGGTTTTCACATCGTCACTCGTTAACACTGTTCTTCTCGTCAATACATTTTGGAGCTGGAGAAGAGATCGATACTCATAGTAGGTCTTCATCCCACGATCCATTGACTGCTCGGGAAACAGGTCAGCTAAACTGCTATAGAATTCATAGCTCTGACGCCAAAACGCCGCGTAGAGAGAACTTGTTGCTGGGACGTTTCCGGGATCCAAATTGGTGGATCTCGATATTATTTCCTGCTTGTCGTAGAGCTTCTCCTCCGCGCATTCAAGGAATTCTTGTGGGTCGAGTGAAGCGGAGCGAGTCTCTAGGATACCGACCCTTAGCAAATCGATAGTTTCCAAAAACTCGCACTCCTTGTTGACCCATGGGTGCTTCTCGAAAAGCTTCGAAGCACATCGTGGAACGCGAATCTGAAGATAGGAACTATTATCAAATGATAGCATGTCCAATTTACTCTTTCGATTGCGTGGCGTGCAAGTGAGGCTACATGCTGATCCATGTGTGGAGCGATGGATTTGTCGTTTCTGGAAAATCGAGGGGTTTTTTGGTATGAGAATTTGTGGGAATATTGAGCTAGACCGCTAATAGTGACGCGACAGCCAAATTTCTGACCTCCAGTTTTCAACGCGCTCTATCAGACTTGAGAGCGATTGACATGAAAAATTGTCAACTACAAAATTGAAGACCAAAAGTTTCTCTATACACCCAACAAATTTCAGACAAATCGAGCCATTTTGAATGACTATAACTTACACCAATTGCTCGAGTTCGAAAATTTGCCTCTTCAGCGGTTGATCATTCAAAAACGAATTGACAACTGTTGGCATCGCCTTCCTCACTCTGTCCAACACTTTTCGAATTTGTGTCATGTCATCACTCCGCTCGGCTCCATATATAGCAACCGGTGTGAATGTTGCCTGACTGATTCGATGAAACAAGTGCTCCAAAAGATGGACGTTGATGGACCAAATTTGCTGATGAACATTGTGGAGTGGGGAGAAACGGTCGGCGCGTCTGGCTCGGCGCTGAAAAATGTGTTTTTGTTGGGGACTGTAACTCAGTTTTTTATGAACCGATTTTTATGAATCGTACATCAAAAGATAGGAAATTTGTCTGCGGATAAGACGATGTATTTTGATTCATGATATCTTGAAAATGAAGAGAGTTATAGTCATTTTCCTAACGACTTACATGTGCAAGTGTCCTTCTTGCTTGTGCAATCTGTATCTTCCCGTACTGCATGAAACTCAAATACTCATCCATCACTGGAGAAATCGACTTTCCTTCGATCAAAACTCCCTGGTCGTCAAACTTTGGAACATCTTTCGCGTCGCCTCCTTGAATCCGTAGCAAACTGTTTTTATCGAAGGTGTCGGTGAGAGTGGCGAAACTTTCTTGATCGAGGTTAAGGTGAGGGACGGAGCTGGATTTGAAGATGTTGGCGATGACTTGCAAATGGTCGACTTCACTGACGTTAGTGTTCAGCTCAAATAATCGGGTTCGAAGTCTCTCGGAGGTCCAGGAGGGATTCCTCTTAGTTGCTTTCTGGAAAGTTATCATCGATGATTGAGAGACATTTCTACTCAATTTTGGAGACTTAAAAAACAGTTCAACATGAATGGTTCTATCTGAAATTTGCTGGGTGTGTAGAGCAACTTTAGATCTGCATTTTTGACCTCAAATTTCGGCTACGGGAAGTTTCGACAGAAAGTGTGCATTTTCGTGTCACCGTAAACTGACACATTTCAAATTATTGCTTTGTTATCTGTTCAAGAAACTAACGATCTGCTAACAGAGGGCGTTCCGGACACGCCCCTTCTCACACTGCCTTTGGATCCGAAATTCAAGGTCCCGTCACTACACGCATTATAACTTTCTCGAGGGCGATTTTCATAAAAAGTTGCCAACTTCAAAAATAGAGATCTAGAGTTGATCTATACACCCCTCAATTTTCAGAAAACTTGGTTGACTGGAAACCTAATTTTCAGGTGCACAAAGTACAACTCACCTCGCTCTCCTTGTCGATTTTGTCATGAGCGTAACTTTCCAAATCTTGAAGATCAATCAGTGAGGAAGTTTTCAGGAACAATGGAGGACTATTAACTTTCTCGCGAGGATCCAAACTTTTCGATCTCCACCTTTGATTCCAGGGTAGGGGTACTATATTTCCGAGGAGCCGTCGGAATTCGGGATCTTCAGATTGTCTTGTCAAATGCTGCTGATCAACTTCGGGCGTGGGGACCCTATCAATATCGGGAAAGTGAAACAGTGAAATTTTCGCATTTTGCACCGAATGTCGAGATTCTTGAACCAAATGCTCCTCTTTCGGAAGCTCACTCTTCGGGGTCAGCACCAGCACTGAACTAGGACCGTGTTGGCAAACAAATCGACCGAAAAGCCTTTCAATTTTTTGCAAAGCTCTCGGCAAATCCGCTTCAGTGTAGACGAATCGATCCGGATTGTTGTCCTGGTGATTGGCGCAAGTGCAGTCGTGTACGAGAATCACGTCTCCACTCGTGCATCCAGCACATAGTTTTGGGCATTTGGTGTAGTCGTGATGGCCGTTATTTTCGCCTTTTGTTGGAAGAAAATTACCCAGGAACCAGGAAAGCGAGAAGATCTTGAACTCGATGGGAAGATGTCCAGTGGGCACTGAAAGTTTTTAAACTTTAGGGACTCTCCAAATCTCGATTTCTCTTAAACTTTCTGGCTGTATAGAGCAACTCTAGATCTTCATTTTCTAAAAGTTGCTCTTTTCTAAAAATGGCTCTCGAGCCACTTAGATCAAGCCAAAGACCGGAGATCTAAAAAGGGGCGGGACTTGAGATCTCTTTGTTAAACGCACCATAACTTTCTTGAGAGCAGTTTTCAGAAAAAGTTGTCCAATACAAAAATGAAGGTCTAGAGATGCTCTATACACTCATCAATTTTCAGAAAAATCCCTTCGATTTACACCAAATTTCCCAGTTCTCAAACTTACAATGCATTTCAAATGTGCTCTCGTCTCGATACTTCTTCAAATCGGTGAAATACTCGATGGCTCTTTTAGAACTGCCATCCCGCCTACGCACCGTCCATTGCAACTCGTTGAACGTGTCTCTCGCTAGAATATCATGGGAAAAACTGCTCAAAATTTTGTCCTTGTAAGTGTCTGGTTGTTTGGCCACCGGGACAAACTGGTTGGAGTCTTCTTTGCTTCTGGTGTCTCTCATTGCCATGGAAACTGAAAATGATAGTGCATTAGTTCGATAGAAAGCATTGCTTTTCGTGACAATCAGATTTGCCTGAAAATTTGTGGCTGTATAGAGCAGCTCTGAATCTTCATTTTCGCAGTTAACAACTTTCTCTAAAAATTGCTTTTAAACGACGCAACCTGAAATCTCTTTTCTGGGTCTATGTTCTTCAACGCGTCATAACTAACTTGTAAGCCATTTTCAACAAAAGTTGTCAACTGCAAAAATGAAGCTCTATACTTGTTCTATACCCTCACTAAAAATCAAAAAAATCGAGAAATTTAGAGGCATTTTGTAAGCCCTTAAAATTGATAACTTTGCCCTTTCAAACTCACACAAATGAGGAGAATCCGACACGTGTGGATGACGGACAGAGTCGTCTTCGTTCCAACATGGAAGTGTGCTGACTGAAAATGAAACGTTAGTGAAGAATTCAAAAAAAGAGCTCACTAGTAGTTTCCATCGATGAGATAAGCCGACTCAAAAACTCCTCACTGCACTTGGAAACGTTCTCGATCATTCTCTTCCTCTCCAACGCATCCAATTCTTGTGCCGTTTCCTCCGTTTCGGTCATAACTGGAGTCGTGACACGAGCAACAGGGCTTAGAGGCGCTTCAGGACTAGGTGTGAGTACATCACGATCAATTGGTGTTCTCTCTTTTGAGTCGCTTCTCCTCGGCGATAACGTAGGGCCAGATCCGGCAGGACTAGAGATTTCTCGATTAGTGTCGCTCTCCGGAACCTTCTCAGGCGATAAATCAACATGACTCAGAGGGACATCAGGACTAGTTAGGGTTATACTACGATCAACTGGTGTTTTCTCCTTCAGACTGCGTCTCGATGATAACAAAGCGTCAGATCCAGGTTTAGAGATTGGTGTTCTCCGACCTTCAACGGGATTCACTCGATTTGTATCGCTCTCCGGAACCATCTCAGGTCTTGGCGATAAATCAACAGGACTCAGAGGGACATCAGGAACAACTGGTGTTTTCTCCTTCAAACTGAGTCTCGATGATAACAAAGCGTCAGATCCAGGTCTGGAGATTGGTGTTCTCCGATCTTCAACAGGCTTCGCTCGAATAGTGTCGCCCTTCGGAATCGCCTTGGGTCTTGGCGATAAATCAGATCCGGCAGTGTTGGTGGCGGATGCCTCCACAGACATCTTTCGGTTTCTCATCTCTCCGAAAACCTCTTTACGAATTTCGGTGACGGTGTTTCCGTGCTCTGTGACAATCTTTCTGAACCACATGGTGATGACTTGAAGTCTTGCGGCATAACGTTTATCGGTATCTCTGAGTTGATCACAATGTTTCGCTACGACTTCATCCTCATTCTCCAATCTCCAGATGTCCTCTTTGGAGACTCCGCATATCGAAGGGATCACAATCTCGAACTTTTGTCTCACCACCTCGAAGAGCTTCAGCATTTTGCGCTCGTCTTTGACATCGTTCTCGAACACTCTATCCAGATCAAGCTTCACGAAGAGTGCCGCAAGATGTTTGAACATGTGGATCAGGGGTATCAGAGCCACTCGGAATCCATTATGCGCTACGATTCTTTGCATGTCTTGAGGGCTCTCTTGGGCTTGGTCAAACATCACAGCGGCATCCACCAGACGCTCCAACGCCGACCGCAAGTCTCTGTCCCTGTCGTCAATGAGGATCTCCTCGGATGGAACACTCATCTGTGTATAGGAGAGTCCATTGAGCAGAATGGACGAAGCCGCGAATAGCCCCACAGTCCATGCCGCGCCAGCTGCTCGATAGGCCTTCTGCTCCCTAATGAACCTTGGGATTTGGCCTCGTTGAATGACTCGATTGATACGCTCTTCGCTGGTTTCGGCCTTCTCAAGTTGCTCCCAGAACTCATTGCAAGGAGGTTGGTCAACCAGACGGAACGAAGTTGGTTTGAAATTGGACCCTTCCAATGTGAGCTTCACCAGTACTGATTCTTGGAGCCCATCCAGTCGAGCGGATGTATCCGATACTTCCGATGCGGGAGGTCTTGGAGTCTTCGGCTGGCTTCTGGGAGTTCGTTCTTTAGTTTCGCTCCTTCGCACTTCCAACTCCACAATCTCATCGTCGTCGATCTCAAAGTTCGCATCATTTACAATTGATGGATCCCAGTCCACAGAGGGATCTTCTGATCGATGCGACGTGGACATCCAATCGGCGACCCTCTCCACTCGTTCGTCGAGTGTAATTCTGGATGGCGTTCTCTCTGGATACCTCTGGATGGACGTGCTCCTCTGACTCCCTCGGCTCACATTCAGAGGGCTCCGTGGATCCTGGTCAAACTCCATGCCGACGTGTTCCATCGTTTTCCTTTGTTCTTGCGGGGGTTGTGATCTTCGGGAGTCCTTTTTCTGGCTAGCTTCAGATTGTCGCTTCCGACGAGATTCTTCCTCTTTTCTCTGTTGCTTCTGACTTTCCTCTCGAGCGGCGCGTCGAGCTGCCTCTTCCTTTCTCTTCTGTTCAGCTTCGGCAAGATTCTTCTGACGTTCCTCCTCAGCTAGTCGCTTCTGACGAGCTTCATCGTCTTTTCGCCGTTGCTCAGCTTCGGCAAGATTCTTCAGGCGAGCCTTATCTTCCTTCTCCTTCCGATTCATCTCAACTTGCTGCCTTCGGCGGACCTCAGTGTTCTTCCTGTGTTGCTCAGCTTCAGCTAACCGCTTATCTCGGGCTTCTTTCTCTGTCCTCTGTTGCTCAGCCTTCGCTTGTTGTTCCCGACGCTCCACCTCGGCGGCAGCCACAGCTTCAGCAAGTCTTTTCTTGCGAGCATCACCTTCTTTTCGCCGTTGCTCAGCTTCGGCAATTTTCCTCTCGCGATCCTCTTCTGCCAGTCTCGACTTCTCCAGCTCGGCTTCAACTTCGGCAAGATTCTTCAGGCGTTCCTCATCCTCCTTCTTCTTCCGATCCATCTCCTCTTGCTTCTTTTGGCGGGCTTCATCGTCTTTCCTCTTCTCCTCGGCCTCAGCTAATTGCTTCTGGAGCGCTTCATTGTCTTCCATCTGCTGCTCAGCTCTGTCGACTTGAGCTTCTTGCTCTTCAATTTGTTGCTCATCTTCTTCAGCATCATCTAACTGCCACTCCTGATCCCTCTCAGCTTCCTGCAGATCATCTTCATCTTCAGCATCAGTTAACTGCCTCTCCTGACCCCTTTCAGCTTCCTGCCAATCATTCTCGTCTAGCTCCTCCCACTCAATTTCCTCCCAAATAGCTTTCTCATTGTTCTCGTACCTCGCATAACCAACAGCCCTCCGTTTCTGCTGGCACTGATTCAGACGCTCACGCTTCAGAAGTAGAAGTCTGTTGGCCTCTTGATGTTGCTGCAGCTCCACCTCCGCTTTTTCTATCTCCTTCGACAGCTCCGCGATTACATCAACGTCTCGCTCCTGCTTGATAGCGTCGTTTAACTTTCGATGCAGCTTTCTTATTTCATCTTTTCTACAGTTCTCCTGCATGCTGCCTTTTCCGTAAGGGACGAATATCGGAGTTCTGTCGATTCGGATCTCTCGATACTCCTCGAAACTGTACATCTCGTCAAGCTCTACGAATCCTCTTCGGTGCTTCTCAGCCTCCATTCTATTCTGCTGCTCTTCTGGGGTGAGCTTCGCGAACTCCTCGTACATTGTGCTCATTTCATTCTCGAGTTCCAGCTTCTCGGCGTCCAACGCGGGAAGCCCGTGGATCCGCTTTTGGCAGAGAAAGTCCATGGCCAGGCAGCTGAGCTGCGGTAAATCGGTCAGTTTGGCCTCTCTGAGTTCATCCAGGACTTGTTGGCTGGCAACTCGAGCGTCTTGCACGGAGCGTGTGAGGTAGTCTGTTGTACGGACGGTGAAGTGCTGAAAACTCAAGGTTAGTTGGAAATACAGTGACAAGAAATGACAAAACTTCTGAAGACTTTCAATTTTCCAACCATTTACAGTACTGCCCAAAAGTGTATGCATTTTGAGTGATTTTGAGTACAAAATGGCCAACTTCAAGCGATTGAAAATGTATGTTCCAATTACCCGAACGCTCTGAAAAGTCGTAGGTGTATCAATCAACTCTAGATCTTCAATTTTCTAGTTGACAACTTTTTCAAAAAATCACAATCAAGTTAGTTATGTCGCGTTGAAGATCATGAGCCCTAAAATGTTCGAAGTTTGCACTGAAAAATAATGAGTCTTGATGTCGCATCGTAAACTGACTTGATTGTGATTTTCAAAAAAAGTTGTCAAATACAAAAATAGAGATCTAGAGTTGCTTGATACACCCACAAAATTTCAGAACAATCGAGTGATGGGAACATACTTTTTCAACTGCTCAAAGTTGACCAAAGTTTTGCACTAAAAGTCATAAAAACTCATAAATTTGTGACGACTTCTTCTGAAACCTCACCTCTTCTGCAACGATCTGCGTCACCATTGATTTCAGAGTGTCAGCAATGATATCGACTCGTCGTGCATCCTCATATCTGAACACCCTTGGAATGTTTTTCTTCAGGTGCGCATTGTGTCTGATGGCGTCTGCAAAATAAAGAACGGACGCTTTCATTTTCGTTTGCCGACCCCAATCTCACATCTTGTTTTTTTCACCTCTTCGGTGAGTCTCGGCAGCGTTCCTCCGTAACATTCAATCAATTCCGCGAACGCCATGGACTCTCGCTCCAGCATACCGAATCGGAGCGTATGCTTCTGGACGATTCTGTTCATTTTTCTTCGCCGCTTCTTGGCCAACGACTTCTCGGGTGGATTTAAGTGTTGACTGTGCAGTGCTGAGAGGGTGTCGAAGAAGTAGTCTGTGTAGCTCGACTCGATGAACACCGACTCGGCAGACATGGATCTTTTGAGTTTTGGATACTCTCCCCTGGCGTCCTCACTTTCCGACAAGTATCCCTCATAGTCGGATTCCACACTGGAAACAAGCAAGTTAAAGTTTAAACAGCTGAAAAAGTGTGTTCCAGTAGACCGATTGTTTTGAAACTTGGTGTGTGCAAAAATCAATTTTCGATCTCCATTTTTGTAGTTGACCACTTTACCCGAAAACCATTCCCAAGAAAGTTATGACGCTTAAAGTGACGCGACCTCAAATTTCAGCTCTGGGACGTTTCGACACCAAGTACATGTTTTCATGTCCAGGCGTGACATAAACTTAATTGTCTCAAAAAACTTTTTTATTTCCTGTCCAATATAGCATCGAGCTGAAAATGGGGTCTTCCAGGCACGCCCCCTTTTTTCGCTGCTCTCGAAGCTAGAATTTGAGGACGCGTCCTTCTATGCGTCATAACTTTTTTGAAGGCAATTTTCAGAAAATGTTGACAACTACAAAAATGGAGACCTAGACTTGTTCTATACACCCATCAATTTTCAAAAAAATCGATCTTCTGGAAGCCTTGTTTCAAGTCCTCAAAGTTCCACCGAAAAAGGGTCTCGTTTTGCAACTTTGGATGGAATAGACAATACAAAAACTCACTCAGAAGCATAGATATTCGAAGCGTAATCATGCAGTTTCAGTGCTCTCTCCTCCTTCGTCACAGGCTTCCGTCCCGGCTTCTTCCTCGGCGGCTTCTTCTTCGTTTTTTTCACAGGCGTCGGAATTGGAAGATTGTAAGCCGCTCGTCGGAAGTCTATCAACTCCGCCCGGGTCATCAGAATCCCTCTTCTCAACTTCTTTCGCATCACGATCTTGTTAGCCCCAGTGACGAGTGGAGTATCGGTGACAAGGTTTGTGACTGTCGTATTAGTGGTCGGAAAACAGACACGGAGCTCTTTCGGCTCTTCACTCTTCTCCAGACACGCCAAGACTTCACTGGCGCTCGTTGGAAGATCCATGTTATAAGATTTCCCATTCTTTGCAATGACTACATTCGTCTTGTTTCCCAGAACGTGGGCCCGGGCGTATTCCAAATCGTAGTCTTCGTTCGAGGTCAGCAACTTTGTTCCGCCAATGATGATGAAGTACGCCGAGAGGTAGTCTTCATTGCATCGATCCCTTCCCCACTGGAATCAAAAACGTTTTTGAAAAAAAAATTGGTTCCACTTTTGCGGACCTGGCCCTCGAAACAAAATCAGTCAACACTTCGTTGATTTCGTTTCGGGGGGCGGAGCCTAAGATTTGAAACTAACCTCGTAGAATCGGTCGTGACCGCAAGTGTACGCATAGTATTTTGGGTTTATGCCTTGTTCTTGCATCTGAAAAAAAAGAATGCTGATTTGTTTTGAGATCCTGATGGCCGCGTCCTCGGATTCTAGGCCACCACTGAATTTGGTCGATATCTCTGGATCCTCCTTCCCATTACTTTGACCAATCTTATCTCGGTTCCTGTGACAGATATCAAAAAGTAGTCAACTAACAAAATACTCATGATAAACAGAGCAACATTTTGTTAGTTGACCACTTTTTCATAACTCTAACAGGAATCGAGATAAATTTGGTCAAAGTGATTAGTTAGCCATTTAGCATATTTGACAGATCCAAGTCAAAGAAAATGAAGATCCAACTTACCAACGTAACAATCTCTAAAAGTGTGATGGGCTTGAAGAACGAGTCTCGGTTCTGAGCAAGAGTGTCGAACACGGGACGATTCATTCGAACGATTTCAGCCAGCTGAAGATTGTACGCGGTGACCAGATCAAAGGCCACGCGCAACTTGTGTTCCCATCTGAAAAGAGATTGTTGTAAGACCCTGATACCAATCCCCGATGCTCACTTTGTGTACTCGATATCCAGCGGGAAGAACTGATGATGGAACATGTCCACCAGATACCGATTGTTTCTTGCAGTGGAGAAGGGATTGTCCACTTCCCAGACCAGGAAAAAGCCGTGAATGTGTTTTCCGAGACGATGGAATTCGTAGAGTTCGGTGGGAGTGATGGAGCCGGGTTTGAAGCCTGGTGATGGTTCGATGTCGCGACTGAAAACGGAGAGATAGTGTGAAGAAAATTGAGAAATGTTCAAACTCACTAAGTCAGTTGAAAGTATTCCATCTGTGCTTCTTGGAATCGGCACGCCAGGTAGTGTTTCTTGTTGTCCACAGTTGTCGCAGAGAACGGAAAATAGCCGCATCGAAGGGTCGGAGGGACGTACATCGATGGGATGTCGGCGGAGCGTGTGATTCGGAAACTGATCTGCGCTTTGGCCACGAAGAATTCACGAACGAAATATGTCGAGTCTCGGATCACATCGTCTTGGTCGCGTCTCTGAAAAGATAAAAATCAGTACTTAGATACCCGATTTGTTTGAGAAGTTTTTTTGCAAAAATATGAACTTTGAGGATTCGAAAAACTGTTCCAAGAGAACCAGTTTTCTTGAAAGTTGATCGATGTATAGAGCAACTTCACACCTTCACTTTTTTAGTTGTCAACTTTTTTGGATGAGTCTGTTAGGTCTAGTTAAAGATCAAAAGTTCATCAGAAGGCCAGTTCTGAGGGAGCGTCATAACTCACTTGAGAGCAATTTTCCATAAATGTTGTCAACTACAAAAATGAAGATCTAGAGTTGATCTATACACCTGCCAATTTTCAAGAGAATTGGATTCCTGGAAACCGATTTTTGAATCCTCAAAGTTCATCTTTTTCGGACTAAGAACCAGTTTTCAGTTCGAAAAAGTTTCGGATAAGGGTGCATTTTGAAGACGTGAAAAGTGGTTCAAAGTATTTCGATTCTTCTGAAAATTTACAGGTGTATTGAACAACTTTAGAGCTTCATTTTTGTAGTTGTCAACTTTTTCTGAAAACAGCTCGGAAGTAAGTTATGACGTGTATAGTGACGTGACCATAAAACCGGGTCGGAGGAGCTTGTTGTTTCTTAAACTCGACTAAACAAAGGTTCAAAAAGGGTAAAGTTTGGGGTGGTCTATTAGCATCTTAAAAGCCCTTTTTAGAAAAAATTGTCAACTACAAATTGAAAGATCTAACACCCAAAAAGGTTCGAAAATATCTGTTCAGTGGGGACCGATTCTCAAGTCCCCACTGAACGTTCCGAAAAAAAACTCACACTCATAGTCAAATTAGTAAGTGGCTTGTGAATCAAGTTCAACGGAGCACTTCTTCTCATAGAGAAGTCCCAATGACACGCATACAGATGCTCATCATCGCTCGACCTGTAGACGTCTTGATGTTCACGGCGAAGAACCTTTCTGCGTGCCTGTTTGTGCTTCTTGTTGTACTTCCGCCACCAACCCATCTGAAATCTCAACCGCTTCTGCCGACACGAGTGCTTCTTTTCGGTTCGTCCGAAATGGAACATCTTCGACATGTCATCGTACTCCACACCGACAGCCACGCATTCATCATACACACTACTCGATTGTGCCAGATCCGCTTTCGAGGCTGTCAAAAAGTCTTCGACGGTCTCGGCGACAGAGCAACTGGGAACAGGGGCATCCTTGTCACGGGGCTCCTGGAATTGCGCCACCTGATGTGCACTCATCTGACGCGTCACTCGAGTCCTCTTTTGATTCCTCTTATTCTGCTCAGCGATGGTCACCGGTCTCATTCGATAGGCGACGGGACGAACACAGGAAGTTAGTTCAATGGTTCGTGTCATTTTGTGCCTTCGTGTGCCTATTGCCGTGCCATCTCTCTTCGGCGGAAGTTTTCGCCGCTTCTGGGGGATCTTTGGTGGTTCGATTTCCACGACTTCTGGTTCTTCCTGATTCGGAGTGTCATTTTGTTCTGCTCTGTCTCCCCCTTGACGCGGACCAAACCTTCCGCTTGTAACCTTCTCTATCAGAGCCATCATTTCAGACTCGGGGGTTGAGGAACGCTCAGACGCTCTTCTTATCCGTCCAGACTGGTGGTTTCTAGGGGTCATCTCCTCTTCATCCTCATCACTGACAATAACAACTTCTTTCTGTTTTCTCTGCGTCTCTTCTCTCTTCTTCAATGGAGTTTTTTGGGAGGTTGTTGGGGTCTCACTGTCCTCTCCATCTTTCTTTTTCTGTGTTTCTTTGACTTTTCGGCCTCTACTTGCAGAGCGTAGACTCGAATCCTCTTTCCCTGGAACATCTTTGGTCGGGTTTGTTGATTGTTTTGGTTTTCCCGTGGCTCTCTTCGGAGTTTGGCTCGATTCTCGCTTATCCACTTCCAGATTGCGTCCTCTTCTTGCTTCTGGTTTCGCCTCTCTCGGACTCTCTGCAACCTTTTCCTCTGGAGGACCTCTTCGTTGAGCCGGTGGTCGTCCGCGGACACCTCTTCCTCTGACAGATTGTGCACCAGTGCTGGCCGTCACCGATGCTTTGCTCTGGGCAGAGTTCACTCGTTTTCGAGTCATCTCGGAAGATCTGAAACAGGCAGAAAATTTAGAGGGGTGGCTTCACTTCAAAGTCATTTAACTCGGTTCAAATTGAAAACTGCTAAATGTTGTCAACTGATGAAATGTAGCTCTTTTTGTGAGCAAAATTTCATTAGTTGACAACTTTTTGAGATTTTCAATGCAAGCCAAGATAAACGCCCTTCAAGTTAGACTTTGAGTTTGCAATAGGTTTTACAGTAATCAAAGTGACGGGAAATTGTGAGGACCACAATTAAATGTGTTCAGCAGTTTCAAAAAACGAAGAAAATTTCGGTTCGTCTTGAAAATCAGGCTCTTGAGTTATGGTGCAAGGAAGGTATGGGTTGGCTCATTGGCTATAACTCAGTTGAAAATGGTTCAAATCAGATCAAAATTTCCCAGAATAACTGGTTTGAAATGAATTTGCTTTCTATACTTTTGGTTTTGAAGGAACAAATGTTTTCTCACATTCTAGGGAAATTGGAACTCTTAGTCATTAGTCCTGTTTTCAGCCGAGTTATAGCCAAAGAGCCCAGTCATAGCATTTTTGCCCAAAGCACAATGAATCAGGAGCCTTTTCTCAAAATCCACGATTTTGATTGTTATGAGTACTAAAAAACACATGCAAAACAAAAATCAGCTGGAGGACGTAACTTCTAAAAATTTGTTTTTATTTTTATTTTTCAGATTTTCAGGTGACGTCAACATCTGCAAATATTTTTTCGATTCTGGAAATTTTCAGTTTTCCCAAGTTTTTTTGTTTTTATGACTGAATAGTTTAGCTACGTTTTACAAAAAAGATTAAGAAAATTGAACGATTTTGAGGAAAGTTATGAATCAAGAAACACAGCGACCTTGACCACCTCTCGTTTCTTTCCGTGCCTCATTTTGAAAGCTTCCATCTCGGTTCACATTGAAAATTTCAAAAAACTGTCAACTAACAAAACGTTGCTCAAGAAAAGAGCTACATTTCATTAGTTGACAACTTTTTCGAATTCTCTATGTGAACCGAGATGAATGAGTTTGAAGTGAGAAGAAAGGGGGAACTGTTCTTCATTATTTCGTGTCTTATCTACTTTTTTGCCTACGTTCTGTCGATAGTAAGAAACCCACCAAACAAAATTTCGTAGTCAACAAACGATCAAGATAAGAAATTTGATGAAAAATTTAGTACGCGGTTTAACCACTTACCACCGAAAAAAAGGGAAAGGAAACTGGTGACCACTTTCGAACTTCCAATCGGTTATCAAATTTGAGACTGAAAGAAAAAACAATTTGACGTTTTGCCTGATTTTGAAAAAGGAAAAAAAGGATCTTGAGCAAAACAAGGATGCATGGGATGAATGGGGGCGGGGCTAAACATTTGAAATGTAATTATTTTGGAACAGAAAGTAAAAGTTGGTATGGATCCATTAAGAGAAATTAAAAGTTGAGTTTCGATTGTTTGAACTTGACTCCACCCACTTTTCTGGCTCCTCCCATTGATATCAGGCTATGAGATTACTTGGGTCATTTCAAGTATTCTCAAATTCTCCGACTTGTTCATCGAACATTCTTCGGTTTTCAAGTATAAATGACTGAGAACTTACAAAATCTGGTACCAGTGGGAGGAGTCGAAAAAAGTGGGCGGAGTCAAAAAACTTCAAAATTTTTTGTATGGGATTTGTTTGAGTTAAGAGATAATCATAGAAACTAAACATTTCTCTCACAAAATGGATATAGTTTTCGAAGAGTTGTCGAATCTGGAAAACGCGCCAAAGGAGTGCGGCAAAAAAAAGAGAGGCGAGACGCAGGAGGAGAAATGAAAAGACACATGTTTCGACTCGAAGGAGAGATCTCGCGCTGTTCGAGGTGGATCAAAATTCGAAAATCTTCACTATTCTACTCGCGATTCGCGGTTAACTAACAAGGTTATTTCTGGGACCGGGAAACGCCTCTCAGAAGATCAAGTGTTTTATTGATTTTCGCTGTTTTCACTCTGGTTAAAAAAATTTTTCTTCCAAATCAAGAATATCAGAATCAGGCGGACTAGAGTAGATCAAAAATATAACTTTTGAGCGCAATTTCTAGCGAGACTGTTTGTTTCAAATTCTAGCCCTATCGCGGTGATCTTCTCGCGGGGAAAAGTACGCAAACACCGCGGCGGCAGAATTGCGGACAAGCGGTTCTTCTGAATTTTGTTTTCGCGGTTTTCTCAGACAATTTTCTAGTTTTTATGTTTGAAAAAAGAGTTAAAAGTAACATTTGCCTTTGAGTTTTAGTGGAGCAAGCAAAAAAAAAGAATGTTGGTCCGTCTGCGTCTAGAGTGTAGTCTCTCTAAGACCACACGCGATTGCGTTGAGCGATGTAAGGGACCTCCTCTAGTCTGACCGTCTGGTGTCTCCAAGGTTTGCACACTATTTCGCACTCTCTCCCCATGAAAAATTGCACATGGGGATGGCACCATTTGTAGGGGGAAAAATATTAATGAGGGTTTGGGCGGGAGAGTGATCGATGATTGTGGTCCTTCTCTGGCTGTTAGCTAACAAAAATGGAAAGAATAATCCTCCCTATACTAGGCAAAACGAACCGTCTTTTCTAGTGTCATATGTTAGAGAATGAACCTTTTTTGGCGGGTTGACGAAATATAGATGAGAGAAGAGATAGTGAGAGACTTAGAGATGTAAAAAAAAATAGACGATGCATAGAGATGGAGTGATGATAAGATGACATGTTTAGAACAAGATGTTAACCAGTTCAAAAAAGCGCGGTTTGGCGCCATTTTTTCAACTTTTTTTGAGACTAATAGACGTAATATCTTGTTTTCACAATGTGAAGGCTCGCAGGTCGGCAAGCAGATGATATTGTACCCCCATCGGAGTTGTCCGTTTGTGATCGTGCAGGCCCGATGTGTAATAACGTTTCGTGCCTTGCGTTGTCCTTAGCAGGTGTCACTCCGGCGGACCCCTCGTAAATCTCTTGATGATAGACGGCGCTTTTTTAACAAAGAGTGGAGTTCTCATTTTCAAGTTGCCTCGAACTATTTTAATGGATAAAATGATCCTGGAAAGGTCAGGATCAAGATTTAAGAGCACTATATTTGGAATCAGCATAAAAAGGCGATTCCGGAAAGTATAGTATCATGGAGATTAAGAAGATTTCCTTTTTGTGCAAATTTCAAATGTGATTTTCAGTTGAAAATGGTCAACTTTCAGCGGTTGAAAAAATAAGTCCCAAATACTCGATTTTTCTGAAATTTGGTGGATGTATCAAGCAGCTCTAGATCTTCATTTTTGTAGTTGACAACTTTGTCTGAAAATCAAACTTAAGCCAGTTATGGCGGGTATAACCAGGCGACTTCAGAATTCGGGTGCCAACTTCAAACTTTCTCAAATCCATGATCTTTAACGAGGCATAACTATCTCCATTGTGATTTTCGGAAAAAAGTTGTTAACTAGAAAAATGAAAATCTAGAGTTGCTTGATACACCCACAAAGTTTCAGAAAAATCGGGTTATTGAACCATGCTTCTTTGACTGCTCAAAGTCGACCATTTTGCATTGAAAATAACTAAAGCTGATAACTTTTTGGCCAGGACTGTGATCAATTTCTATAAATATATATTAGGCTACAGTTTTAGTGAGGCTCACTATGTTTAGTATTGCTATGCGCCCTTCAAACAAGACACAAGATCCCAGACTGGAAATAGGTTTCACGTGGGCAATGTATCTGGGGCTATTACTTTTTGCAAAATTAGCACTGAAAATGCATGTTTTGGGTCATAATTAAATCACAAAAATAAAATTCAAAAATCGGCCACAATGGCGTTGTTCAGAAAATCGCTAGCTATTTTATGGATTAAAAACGTTTCTTAACTTTCAGTCTCAGCTGAGTAATTTCGTCCTGAAATTTGCCTCAAAAAATGAACTGAAATCATGATTTTTTGGACCTAGAAAAATAATCATGACCTATTTCAAAAATCGGCCACAATGAAGTTGTCCAGAATTTCATTGGCTATCTGGTGATATAAGTGGAGTAGTTGTATGATGAACGCCAACTGCGAAATTTTGTTTCAAAGTCTATTTCCGACCGAGGATACCGTGCAAGATAATAAAGTCCGTAGACAAATGAGAGGTATTTGGGAAAATAGTGAAACAGAATTTCATTCAACTTTCATTTCTATACTTTTTGAGTTCACTTCAAGTCCCCCTTCACGAATCTTGCAACCACCATCTTCAAATTCTCCGGGGACACTTTTTCTATGTTTTCCTCGGTTAGCAAGAACTTGATCTTCTTCAAAGAATCCGCCTGATAAATTAGATACTTCTGAAACTTCCGAGAATTGAGACATCTCATGAGCCACGTCTCTTACCGTATAACGATGCAAGCAGATTCGATGAGCAAGGCCCAGACTCTGATCGAAATTGCTCAGTTGGTCCTTCTCGATCAGCTTATCCTCGCAGTAACGTTTGACATTGTGCAGTTCGAAAATATGGGCGCTTCTGGCGGTCTTGAAAAGTTCGTAGACTGAAATTTTGAGTTCTTCGGAATTCAGGAACTCGGGAAAAACTCACCGTCAAGATCTAGACGAACTCCGTGAGCAATCTGCAAACACTGTTCGAGCACATCAGTGTCGGCAGTGTTTCCTTGTAATGTCACTTGAATATTCTTTGGACTTAATTTCGAATCGTATTTGGCGAAGAAAGGAGAGTGGAAGGTGAGGTACTGGAAAAAAACGGGTGAAAATGGTCGAATTTTTCTGAGAATTTCTGGGTGTGTAGAGGAACTTATGCTCTTTATTTTTGTAGTTGACAACTTTTCTGGAAAATCATTGCCAAGTCCGTTAATAGACTGAATAAGACCAAAATTCCAGTTTTTGTTATTCACTTTATAATATACTTGAGAGTGTTTCCCGAAAAAAGTTGTCAACTAGAAAAATGAAGGTCTAGAATTGCTCTATACACCCTCTAATTTTCAGTAAGATCGGATTATTTTCAACCTTTTTTTTCCGATCCGCCTACCTGCTTCAAACAAACATGCTGCACTTCCGTATCCTCATACTCCAACACAATCAGATTCCCGTTCTCATGACCATACGCATCGAACAGGTTGAAATTCCAAATGCCATCTTTTTCCTGAATGGATTCCACGTAGATTCCATACTCGACAACCAACGACCCGTTCTTGTAAAATCCATTGTCGGGGTCTAGAATATTCGACAGCACGGCTCCGTATCCATTGAGAACGATGACTGCCTCCGAGTGGTAACGCTTGGTCTCCGTTAAATATTTAGTGGATCCACTGTCGCTTACGAAGTTCAGATAGAACCGAATGCAAAATTTCAACATTCTGGTGTTAGCGGCGAGAATCGCTGGGAAGACTATTAGCCGTCCGTTTTTCATTTGAGTGAACAGGTAGATCACCCTGAAAAGAATGAATAGCGTTTTTTGTCAAGCCATAGTAAGAGTCTACCAGTATTCGATTCCGCCGACCGCCGGCATCGCTATCTCGCCTCCAGATATCATCTCTACATTTTGATCGTAGTTCCCAAATATGCATCGGCCGAATTGTGCAACTAGAGGAATGATGAATGAGGATTCTTTAGAATAGGATTGAAGTCGAAAAGAACTCACATTTTTTGTCATGAATCATGTTGGGAAATAGAGAAGTTTCAATAGTTTGAATCTCTCTACAGTATAGCTTTACGTGGATTTTTGAAGAGATTCCACAATGCCTATGACCTGGGTCAAGATGCAAACGGCCACGGAGATTCAGATTCTCGCGGGAAAACTTGCAGAAATCTAGACCTGATTGTGAGTGTCGGAGCAATTTGGAGCATCTATAAATTCAACGAAACTAATTGGAGTTTTATGAAATTTCGTACGTATTATGAGAAGGTTATGAAAAACACAATTGCCAAGTTTGAAACGTCTATGAGGTTTAAAAATTGAATTACAGTGTTGGCCAATATGGTATCCATTTTTTGGGATTCTCAATGCACAATGATCTTCTTTGAGCAGTTGAAAAAGTATGTTCCAATTACTCGATCTTTCTGGAATTTTATGGATATATTAAGCCACTTCAGGCGTTCATTTTTCTAGTTGACAACTTTTTTCTATAATCCCATTCACGTCAGTTTTGTCGCCTCGAATACATGGGTCTAGGAATTTTCGGCCCCATGATCTTTGACGGAACATAACAGACTCGATTTTGATGGCAGAAAAAAGTCGTCAGCTTTTCCAAAAATGAAGATCTAGAGTTGCTCAATACATTCACCAAATTTGAAAAAAACCGGGACATTGGAACATGTTTTCGACTGCTGAAAGTTGGTCATTTTGTACTGAAAAACACCAAAATTAATGTCTTTTTGGGCGGTACGGTAACTTCATTCAAACTGGTCACAATCTCAGGAAATTTTGATGCGTTAATTAGAAAGTTTTCAAGTATATGACTGCCAAGTTCAGTACCTTTACGACGTCTAAAAATGAAGTTACATGTAGACGAAAATTGTTTTTATCGGTTGGAAGTTCGAATTTCGTCCGATACCTATTTCTTATGACAATCGTGGTCCGGCGGTATTCGCCAAAAAAGCCACGCCCCCAAAACAAAATTTGGACTGATTTCGTTTTGGAGGCGTGGCTATTCCGGTCAAGTCCGCGAAAACACCCATAATGTTCATTCCCTTCTCCCTAGTTCTTTTCCCAGCACTGTTACTAGTTAGTGACCTAGTTAGTTAGGTCACTAACAGCCGTAGAACGCACACAACGGAATAGGGGCGGAGTCTAGGTGTACACTGTGCACCTAATCCTTTTTTCCCAGGGACCATACTACGATTGCACGAGAGGTCTCCACCCAAGGTCGTTCACTATCCATCCGACAGTCTAAATCGTCCATCGTTTTTTATTGGTTTTTCGATTTAGTCGATTCTTTGCCCCAAATTTCTGTCCTTGTCCCGAGTTCTCGTCCATTCCTCTCTTTATTATTCCTTCTCGACCCTTCTTCAATTTCCCATTTTTCAGCTCTTCTTTCCCAATGTCCTTCGGCGATGGGCTCTCCGGAGCCGAGTATCTTGCCTCGATCTACGGAACCGAGAAGGATAAAGTGAACTGCTCGTTTTTCTTCAAGGTGAGCCTATTATCTGTTACCAATTCTTTAGTCTCTAATTTTCAGACCGGAGCGTGCCGTCACGGCGACAAGTGCTCTCGATCCCATCACACGCCGACATTCTCGCCAACGGTTGTGCTCAAGAACTGCTACCACAATCCAGTGGTCGACGTCCGTCAGGCGGATGCGTTCGATAGTAAGGCCTAGGAAAAAGTGTCATTATGATCCTTTAAACTTTCAGAAGTCGGACGGCGCAACGACGAGGAGCAGCAATACTTTGATGACTTCTACGAGGAGGTGTTCGTGGAGATGGAGAGGAAGTACGGGGAGGTGGAGGAGATCAACGTGTGCGAGAACATCGGAGAGCACATGGTCGGCAATGTGTACGTGAAGTTCAGAAAGGAGGAGGACGCGGAGAAGGCCAAGATGGATTGTAATAATCGATGGTAAGGAGGGAAAACTCTTGTGGCAGATAACTCGGCTAGGACGCAAGATATGGAGTCTGTTGGGGTATCAAATGGTAGATCTTGATGAGGTCTCTCAAGTTGATATAATTTTGACATAGATGCACGTCATATGACAATCTAGTTTAACGAAAATCGCCAAAGTCGGGTTTTCAAGTACACCTGAACTCAACGGCGCATAACTTTGCTCAAAAACTTGAGCTTCAGCCGGTTGTAGTATCAAATGATAGACCTTGTAGAGCTCTATCTAAACAGTGTAGTTTTGGTCTGGTAACAGACAATTGGGCGGGGCTAAAACAACAAATTAGAGTAGAATCGATTTTAGATAGTCTAGAATGTTACTGAATTCCAAATCGGCAAAAAAAGCAAGCTAAAGTAGAAAATTGATTCTACTAGTCGTTACCCCATCCTTGTTCCAGGTTCAACGGCCAACCAATCTACGCCGAACTGAGCCCGGTGACCGATTTCCGCGAGTCTCGCTGCCGCCAGCACGAGGTGTCCACCTGCGCCAAGGGTGGATTCTGCAACTTCATGCATCTGAAGGCCATCTCCACCGATTTGGGCGATCGTCTCTATGGAAGACGCGGACGGAGAGCCGATGCAGCAGGTCACTATCCGTCGCAGCGGGGTGGTGGTCGAGGTGGATGGGGAGGAGGAGGCGGGGGCGGAGGCAGAGATCGTGATCGTGGAGGATGGGGAGGAGGCGGTGGAGGTCGTGGATATGGCGGAGGCGGCGGAGGCGGTGGCGGAGGATACGGATACAATGGAGGTGGAGGAGGGGGAAGACGTCGTAGCAGAAGTCGTGATCGTAGAAGATATTGAATACCCTTCTCCACGATTCTGATGATCCTCACGATGCTCTTGACTCTCCAAATTCTTAACAAAAAAAAAAGTTTGTCTTGTAATTCTGTTTCTTTGTTCTTGAATAAATTATTTTCTCTGTCAAATCTCAAAATGAAAGTTTTGTACTACTCCAGTGAAGATTGGTGTTTGCGGATCTCATGAAAATAGGCTCCGCCCACAAAAAAAATCAGCGAAATCAGGATTTTTTTCAAACGATGTTTTTCTGAATAAACTTGATATATTCACCGTATTTGAAATTGGAAATTCTCCAATGAATCCAGATGTCTCAATACAAATCTCTGAAACGGTTAAAAAATGATCCATTTCACGAACCAGCCACCATATAGAGATGTAGGCGTGATCTAGAAGTCCAACCGAGATTGTCAAAATCGAACTTTCGAATGAGCTAATTTTCGCAAAAACGGACTACATTACAAATTTTGAGGGCCTGAGCACAATGAGAGATATCAAAAAGCGCCCATTGAAATTTCAGGAGAAACTTCAGGAAATAAGAAAAGTTTTATTATGAATATTTAAGTATTCAGCTCATTATAACAATCATCAAAATTCACTCCAGGTCGCCTCTCAAGAATTTTTCCACCAAGAACTTCATATTATCCGCCGACAACGTTGGAAGGTTCTCATCGGTGAACAGGCACTTGATCTGCTCCAAGGAATCCACTTGCTTCAACAAGAACTTCTGAAACAGTGAAAAGTTGAGCCATCTCCTCAAAACCCGAATTTCCTTACCAAATAGCGATGTAGGCGGTATTTACGAGCCATGGGCAAGCTCCAATCCAAAATTTCCGGTTCATACTTCCGAATCAGTTGATCTTCACAATAACGAACCACATTGTAGAGTTTGAAGACCCGAGCATTTTGAGCAACCCTGGGGAGAGTTTCCACTGAAAATGAGACCATATCATTTAGAGATACTGTGCTTGTTTTACCATCAAGTTGCAAACGGACTCCGTGTGCAATTTGCATCAAATTTTCAATGGCTCCGAAAAACAAGTATCCCCATTTCGAAGAAACGATGATCTCATAGTTGCGTGGAACCAATTTGGAGTCGTATGGAGCACAGTATTCCGAGTGGAAGACGAGATACTGAGAAAAAAAAGAGTTTGCCCAAATCCAAAACCGAACCCGCCACCCTCGCACCGCAGACGAGCGCGCACCCGACTGAGCCACATTGGGCAACAGAGTGCAAAGGCTCCCTTGGCATATAAGAAGTTGAAAGAAAGCGCTCAGAAAAGGGAGGGAGACTCACCTGCTTATGAGAGTAATGCATCTTGGGATTGATCATATAGGAAAAGCCAAGCGTGTTGGATCTGCCTGCCATCCAATCTTGAAAATTGAATCGCCAAATCTCATCCTCTTCTTGAAACGACTCCAGATGCCAACCGAACTCGTACGTCAACGCTCCATCCTCCAAATATCCACTTTTCGGATTCACCAGATGCAATGGTAGAAGTGAGTCTTGTCCAAAACAGAACCCTCTCTCGAAATAACCAATGCCAGCAGACATGAACTCCGTAGATTCTCGCCGCTTGTTCACCGGATTCAGATAGTAGCGCATTCCGATTCTCCGATGCATGAGACTTTCTCCGATGAACATTGGCTGGATGAAGAGGGCTCCGTTTTTTTCGACAACGGCCAGAGACAACATGCTGAAAATTCCGATACGATTATGATAAAGTACCGAAAACTCACCAAAAAATGCGTCGATGATTGTAAATTTTGACTGATTGCATCACATCATCATCAACTTCTCGAAGCTCAAAGTTCTCGAATCTGCATACTCCATGGTTCATATCTGAAATTGCGGGCGGTCAGAAGGCTTGGGGAGAAACTTGAAACTCACAAGCATACTCAGAAGTCATTGTTGGAGAGAGTCGACAAGAGAGTGGAGAGGATGGAAAAAGTGTTTGAAAGTCTGAATCCAACTGATCCACCCATCCACGTGGGCTTTGCAGGCGCGCTCCATGGCAGACGCAATATTTCGAGTTTCCCACGTGGCACCCTGACCTTTGCTTTTTTTGACAGTCGGCTCTCATTCTCCATTCATGGAAGAAAAACACCCTCGCTCTGGCGCGTTATCCATCCACTTCTTATAGGCAATGTACCCTTTCAAAAGTTGTGTATGCGTGGCGCATGCGCCACGCATCCTCTACGATTTCGATAAAGGAATCCCGTTACCACGAACGAAGCGTGATGTAAAACCAATAGGCGTGCATCAAAGAGAACGCAATCGCTGGATTTCGGCAGGATTAAAGCAGGAAAGAAATGTGCTCAGCCACTTGTTGTAAGCGTTCAAGTTCTTCTTACATCTATGTAATAAATCACCACTCAGGGATCGACTTCGAAAGGAGTATAACTCCATAACAACAACAACAACCAACCAATTGGCTTGCAGTCCCCGACAACAGCAACAATACGGACAAGAGACAGCAGAAACACATCTCCACCACATGCTGGATTCTTGTGCTTGCAATGACAACGGAAACGACTTCTTGCTACGACTTCTATCGCCAAGTTTTCGTTCCCTCCTTCCCCCATTTTTTGGCCCTATTCGTTATCCCATGTTTGTTTTTCAACACTGTTACTGTTATTACTAGAGCCACTTACTTGCTCAATTTTCACGTGTCATCACTAGAGAATATCACTTTCCTTCACTAGATACTAGTTTGTATTGTACTTGTTTAGAATTTCTTACATTGCTACTGTTTTTGACCCATCTCGTTAATAGGATTAGTTGTTAGCTTCATTTGTGTTTTGAAAATTTATAGTTTCTGAAATAAACAATTGTTGATGAAATTCCGTGTATTATTGGCTACTGACCGTTGGGGAAAGGGTGGGGAATGGTTCTCAAATGAGCTCGCGTGTGTGCGCCGGATATGCGTGGGGTGCGCGCGCGATGCGTCCCATATGGGTCATATATGGACCACATGGCGCGTCTCTGCCTGTACCGCTATAGTGTGTGGCGCCATCCATCTGGCATCCATTATGCGCGTCATCGCCCAGGACCTGTGGCAGTTGGTTGCGCGCTTGTCGACGGTGGTGCAAGTCCAGGGTTCGGTTTTGGCCGCGGCCATATTCTTTTTTACTTATTTTTCGGAAAGTTTTTCTACGGAAATCAGTTGCCACTGTAAATTTTCTTTTCATTCTGAGCGCTATTTTCAGCCAGAAGGTATCCAAACAGGCTCTCCTTCTCCGACGATCTGGGGACAAGAAATTGGTTTCATGAATCTCGAAGTCAGAGAAAGGTTTCGAAACGAACAGATGTCCAGACATCCACCAATACCGATATATTTCCTGTTTTTTCAAAAAACTACAGACTTTATCTATCTGTCAGTCAGACCATCAAATTTATCACATTTTTTAAACCATGTAAACTGTTTGAAACAGAAATGTTCCAAATTTCGAAACGTTCTCAATTTCATAATCCTCTTCCCCTTTTTTCCACCCTTTTTTCTGTTAATCCCCAAATGATTGGTATTTAAAGTAGCCCACCGACCGTCCATATTTTTTGCCACCGATCACCAAACTATTCGATTCTTCACT
Organism: Caenorhabditis sp. 40 LS-2015; assembly: GCA_900536305.3. Classification (NCBI taxonomy): domain Eukaryota; kingdom Metazoa; phylum Nematoda; class Chromadorea; order Rhabditida; family Rhabditidae; genus Caenorhabditis; species Caenorhabditis tribulationis. Next base: position 44,261 of record LR543302.1, read on the forward strand.
TTTTTGTTGCTTCATTTTGAATGGATAATAAGGAGCCAACAGGCTGGTTGACAAATCTTATAATCCAGAATCATTTCTAGACTGTTTTTGTCTCGAAATACATTTTCTGTGATACGTGTTCTTTGGGTTTTCTATGTTTTGAATTCGGATCAATTTGAAAGCTCAATTCTCTAGATGAGATTTTTCTGTAACAGTGAAAATTTCAGATGAAATTTTCATCTTGAATATTGAAAGTTCACACTTTTTCAGAATCATTCGCATCTCGGAAATCAAAGAATCGGAAGAAATGAAATCCACCACTGACGACTCTGATAGTGATCTCGAGATGCTTCCTTCTGAAGACAATCTTTCCGATTTTGAACTGGACGAAATTGGCAAGAAAGTCGAGGACAAGATTGTGGGGGAATCTTTGAAGACTCGCGAGGAGGATTTGGAGTTGCTGACAGAGATCAAGGAAGAGGAGGGATCCAGGAAGAAAGTGATGATCGAAAAGTTGGAGAAGAATGTGAAGGTCTTGAAAGCCCCGATTGGTCTGAAAGATGATCAGGAAGACCCAGTTCATCTTCATAGGAAACTCGCAAGTCTTCATATTCACAAGCGTCCGGCAAACGACAGCTCTCAAATTTTAACTCAAGGATGTGCCTCCAAGAACTTGGCTGAAAATCAGGAGTCGGTGGATTCTATGAAACAGAAGATGGCGGATCTGGAGAAGGAACTGAAGGATAGAGACGAGAAGCTGGAAGTGTGGAGAGCAAGAGTGAAGGCAATGGAAGGAGCAAAGAAGAAGAAGCTTCAATGGAAGAGGAAGATTGGTCATAATGGAGAGAAGGCGATGTTGGGGGTGAGTAGAACGGATTGTTTTCGCCCAGCAGAAGTCAAAGAATCAAGGATAAAAATTGAAGATTTTGAACTACATAAATTTGAGAAACAGAAACATTCTTTTGCTGCGATTGTTGAGTCGGTCTGTCAGAATTTGAGTCAGTTGTCTGAAAATTGAAAATAACTTTTCCTATTCCAAGCCTACCTCGTCATGACTCACTAATCAGTTTTGTTAACTCTCAATAGCAAATTTGAAGGTACCGAAACTATTAAAGGGCGAGTACGCTAGTTCAAAATCGAAGATTTGTGGCAAGAATTTAAATGAAAAGAGGCAGCTTGAAAACCTGGGAAGAAAAAGTTCTGACACTAGGTCACGAAAATCACTCGTTCAAAAGATATGGGCCAAAAGCAGCTCAAAAAAGTGAACGTAGACCGATCAAATTCCACAATTTTGGGGAGCTAGCGGCTCAATAGCGGCCCATGAGCGGCTGAAGAGGCCTACATCCTTTGAACGAGTGATTTTCGTGATCTAGTGTCGGATCCTTTTCTTCCCAGGTTTTCAAGCTGCATCTTTTCAAATAAAAGCTCGCCAAAAATTTTCAATTTTGAACTAGCGTACTCGCTCTTCAACTGCATCAGCGGTATTGTCCGACTTTGGTTAGTTCCAACTACATGAATTATTTGAAACTGTAGTTTCTATACTTTCAAGATTTTAAAGGTTAGCGAACTTTTGGAGTCGAGAAACTGTCCAGACTCATCCGTATTTCGTAAAGCAGGGAATGTTGGTTGAATTCTGCATATTCTGGAATTCGGATTTCACGGATTGTACTAGCAAAGTCCTCAATCCACTTAAACGTCATCTGAAACTGTGATCATGTGAAATATCAAAACGTTTCCGTGACTCAAAATATCACTTTCCACTTTGAGCAGTTGAAAAATGTTTCAAATCACTTAATTTTTCTGAAAATTGGTGAATGATCAACTATAAATCTCCATTTTGTTGTTGACAACGTTTTTCGAAATTCAATGTCAAGTCCGTGATGTTGAGTTAAAGAACAGGGGTCCAACACTAGCGTTTTCAGGTAGCGTGATTTCACGTCTCCTAACTTTTTTGCGAGCGATTTTCAAAAACAGTTGTCCACTACAAAAAGATTATCTATGGTTACTTGGTGCATCCACAAATTTTCGGAGAATTTGGGTAACTGAGGAACATTTTTCAAATCTTCAAATTTGCGAAGCATATTCATCCAAAAACTTACTGTTTCAAAGAGAAACTGTAGCCTAGGAAAACATAATATTTTTAGTAACCCTAAGCCATATAATTTTTCTTCTTTTCAGACCTGCAATCCTGGCACTTCAAACTCCCACCGTCCGGTCACCAGAGTCCGTGTGTTGACTGGAAACCTCATCCCAATCCCGCCTGACTGCAACAACAGCCTAGAAACGAATTCTACAGTACTTCTGAAGAAAGAAGATGAAAGACACGAGTGCTTGTATTCCAAAGTACGTGGGGTGAGTGGACATTCGATCAAGTGTATCTCAGTTACTGTAGATGGTATCAAAAAGTGGTCAACTAACAAAATATTGCTCATGATGCCCTGAGCAATTCGTCAGTTGTCCAATTTTTTCTATGTTACAGGAATCGAGATAAATTAGATCGACAAGAATTTCAGGTTCCGCGTCCGCTGGGAAGCAAGAAAATCGAGGGATCGTATATCAGAAAAAAAGAACTACCACCGAATCATCGGATTCCCATCTCGCCAACCGTGCTCAAACGACTGGTTCCAAACGAACTCGTCACATGTAATCGATGCAAGACGGAGAAGATGGATCATTTCTTGCAGGTCGATGTGGGAAAGTACAACTGCCAGAAGCACTGGAGTCATTCCAGACAGCACAAGGTTAGTGAGCGAAGACAATCTAGTGAAAGTTTAACTTTTCATTGGTCTATACTTTTTTCAGGAAACAGTCAAACTTTTGAAGTAAAGTCAATGGAAATGAAGAATGATTCTGGAAAATTCTCATAAATAATGGAGGATTCTGAAGGCTCCAGAATCTTACAAATTTAAATCATAGCCTTCCAGAAACCTTTAAAACTCAAAAAAAAAAAAGACTTCTTCAGAATCCCTTACAAACCCCCCAGAACTCCTCCTAGTTCTTCAAAATGCTCCAGAGCCTGTTAGCATACACTGAATTTGTTCAGACTCCTCCAGAGTCTCTCAGATTGTTTCAAAGACCTCCACATCTTCTAGGAGTCTCACAAGATTGTTCACATTCTTTCAGAATTCTCTAGAACTCTCCTGAATCTTCTGTAGCAACACTAGCTAATAATTCAAATTCACTGTTTCCGAAGAAAATCTAATCTTGCCTTTTCTCGATCTTTTCAATATGCGTGTAGATAAATTAACATTCAGATTTTCAACTTCCAGGTGTCGCGTCATGTTCCATGGCTCACCCCACACTCAACTTCAAATGATCATCAAAATGCACCTAGCATGGGCATGCCATCACCATCTTCATCAGGTCCTCCTGTCCAGAATACCTCCATTCTCCCGAAGGATCCCATCAAGCCCCACCAACCCATCAGAGACTCCGAATTTCGCTGCACGAATTGTGAAACCGACAAGACAGTCGTCTGGAAGAGGAATCCGAATGGAGAGCACCTCTGTGATGAGTGCTCCGTGTATTGTAAAGTTCACAGGGTTAGTATTAAGTTTTAATACTAGAGAAACATCCGATTTTTCAGACTCATCGACGGTTGTGAACGACGAAACCAGTAAGAGACTCAGTTGACGAATTAGAATCTAAATCCTATAAAATTGATAGAATTGAATCTAAATGCTACATAACTGAAAGTCGATTGAATAGACAAAAATGAATGGTTTCTCCAGTTAGAGCCGGTACAATCAGCACAAAACGAATCATCCTGGGTTTAGAGATTCATGGACCTCTAAAGAACAGAAATGAGTCAAAAGTTAGCTGAGGTACGGAAAATTTGTATGTTTCGAAACCGTTTTTCTTTAAATCTCAAAGCTGAGAATTTTCAGCTAAAAACAGTCAAACCCTAGTAATACTGAATTTGTATGGCGTGTACAATAATATTTCCAAAATTCACTGTTTCAAAGATGAAATGTAGTCGAGGGAAACATGAACATTCAGTGAGACACATATCCGTTGCCTTCAAGACTTAAAACGTTCCCTGGTCAGGGTTGCAGCCCTGAATCTTCCAACTCCAGATTAAATGTGATGATTGAGAATCCTCCATTCTGCCACTATTGCCAAAGCAGCAATACCTCAAAACTTCTGAAAAGATGATGGAAGACACGAGTAATCTCTTTCCATTTTGAAGCATCTGCGAATCCTCATTTTGACCCAGTTTATCTTGCTTCCTGTGAGAGATATCGAAAAGTGGTCATCAAAATGTTGCTCTTGTTAATTTGAGCATTTTGTTAGTTGACCACTTTTCGGTATCTGTTGCAGAAACCAAGATAATTTTGCTTAAAGTTATATGTTTGCTGAATGCAGTGGCTCTCCTTCTCTGCGTCTCCACCGCTTTCCATCTCTCTGCTTTTTGTTTACATCATGTGACCGACCACTCGGTCTCGACTCAATGAGAAGAAGAGGAAAAGAAGAGACGAAGGCTGCGGAAAGTACTCTATTCATTCTTTCCGCGTATGCGGACACCCGGGAGGTCGGCCCATCTTTCTTAATAAATGCGGTGGTGAATAACGTTGAGATACTTTCAACCTTCCTTCGAACAACTTTCCACCAGAAGACTGCGTGCGGTGCGTTAGTTTTGTAGTTTCAAATTGTTTCGAAAATTTTCGAAATTATTCGAGTTCAGAATAGGAAAACATGTCATATTTTGGGTCTTCGTGCATAATTCGACTGAAAAAAGTGAAAACAGGATGAAGTTTTGTATAGATGTCTAGTTTAGAATGCTTAACAATGTCATTTGCAGCTTCATGACTCATGAATCATGAGACAATGTTTTTCAGTTACTTTTATTCACAATATCATGTTTTCCTACCATCAAAAAACTGTAAGATATGCGCGCACTTGAACATTGGATTAGACGATAGGACCACTATTATCCTCAAGGAGACCCTTGACCCTGACTCTTTCTGACACATCCATTGATGGCTTCTTCTTCTTCTCTAACACCCCTACAGTGCTGATCAAAAGCATACGAATTTTGGTGATTTTCAGTGCAAATCGGTCAACTTTGAGCAGTTGAAAAAGAGTGTTTCAATCACTCGATATCTTTAAAACTTGGTGAATTTATCACTCAATAGTAGATCTACAATTTTGTAGTTAACAACTTTTCATGAAAATTGCTGGGAAGTGAGTTATAGTCACGCGACATCAAAACTGAGGCCACAAATGTTTGTATACTTTCAGCCAGCACTGTATATGGAGTGACATTGTTTGTAACATCCCCGAGTTCTTAACTCCCGGGAAGTTTCATCTTCTAATTGCAATTCGGTTTCTGTCCTCCTACCATTCTTCCCACTCGCCATCATTCATACCTGTTAACTGATCCTTGATACTGATCCCATATTCCCCTTTTATCTAGGTTGATCTCGTTAGGGACCTTATCTAGATCTTCGGTTGTTTCCTTTTGTGCCATACACTTTTGACAATGAACATGTACGAGATACCATGGGGAAGGTGGAGGGCGCTGACACTTTCGTTGTCTGCGCTCTCTCCGCACCTTGAATGCTTTCAAATGCTCTATTTTGAGCACAGTTACGGATAGATTTCTCGCCACTTTATTCGAATTGAACTTCGTACCACTCTACCACGAAATACAGCCACAATAGTTACAGGTTTCCCGTCTACTTGAAACCGAGAAAATGGAGAAAGCCGAAACGCCAAAGGCCAAGAAAGACAAGAAGCCAAAGGGTCCGATATTCTACTCGTCGAAAGCCAAAGACTTAGAACCGCATCTTGAATTCGTCACTTGCTACAATTGCAAGACGGAGAAGATGGACGTTTTCTTGAAGACCGATGGGGACCAGTACGAGTGTCCCACGTGCTGGCACTATTTTCAAGATTTCAAGGTGAGTCTGATTCGATTTCAGTTCGAGTGGAAGGAAAGGACATTGCTGATGCGATTCTCGATACAGGAAACGAAATATTGCATTTCAAAAAGCCTGAACATTTATTCGTGATCTATTTAATAGTTATCTTTTAGTAGTGATTCATCCATATTGTTTCTCATATCGGTCACTTGATTAACATCCATAATATGCTGTATCATGAGAACAGTACGAAGTTCGACGTTTTGAACAGAGACTATTCATAATAGTTGTGTAGAGTCCATGGAAAGCTTCCATCCCTTGTTCTGAAGTCCGGCCCCAAGTCTTGTTCTTTTCCACAAATTTCGAGAGACGTCCACAGTATTCATGTAACTTTGGTATCACACTAAACTTGGATGAACTATTTTGAGATTCTGCTCCTTGCATTTAGGACATTTCGATGCTTCTTGCGTGGCTTTGAACGCTGCTTCCACTGTGTGAATACCAGAGCAAGTAGTGTGAAACGTATTAGAGCACTTTACGACTGGAGTTCTGGAATTTTTCATTCAGCAAATGCATACAACAATTCGGAGAATCACGTTTTCCCACGAGCCCGGGAATTCAGAATCATCTCATCTGATTGGGTTTGGAGAGAGGCGTTCTCATTTCCATGAGGAATTTCTGCACAGCGGCCAATGTCTGCCTCACTGTACAGAGAGTTTTATGAGTGGCTAATGATAGCAATCACATTCTTCTCCTCTCTTGTAGACTCTCATTGTTTCTCAACAGCATCCCCTTTCTTCTTGAAATTGTCATGACCTCTTTTCGAATGACCAGATGACGGAGCCATGCCTAGAATTTACACAATTTTCATGACAGATGAGATAATCTGATTTTTGATTCCAAATCTATCAGCGGTTTTATTTTTCAAACAAATTTTCCATGTTTCAAGGTTCGTTTGTTATGTTTTTCCCCCACCTCAGCAATCTCTACTATGAACGAAGTCCGAGAAAAAACTGCTTGCGATCAAAAACGCAGAAATTAGTTTTTTAAGAGATATCGAGAAACGCGTTCACAAATAATGCAAAGGTGCCCTACTGCGCGTTTTATGGAAAATTTTGCTGTCTTGTCCGAATATTGAGTGTCTGATCATAAGTCGGACAAAATAATTTTCGAGAAACAGAAAGTTTTTTGAGTTTTTCGAGTGCCTTATCCGGATGTTTCAGAAAACATCTAGGAATCTTCCAGAGACGTTGAGAATCTTTCGGAATCTCCGATAATCAAACAGAATCTTCTAGAATCCTTCATCTTCTACACCCTCATAAATCAGTTACTCTAGAACCTTGTATGCCTACTCTGTAGATATTTCCAGAGCCTCTCAGTATCTACTAGAGTTAGAGTTCTCCAAGAAGCTTCAGAATCCTAGAATCATCTAGAACTCTCCAGAACCATCGGGAGATCTTCCACTACCTTTTAGAGTCCTCCACATGCTTTCAGAATCCTCCAGACTTTTCCAGAATTCTCCAGTGTTCATCAGAGTTTTCCAAAATCCCTGAAACCCTTCTGAACTCTTTCAGAATCCTCCAGAAACTCGAGTTCCAATTTCCCCCCAATTTTCAGCGCCGTCGTCCGTGTCCATGGCTGAATCCGAAGCCATCAGGTTCTTCTCAAGATGATCAAAATGAGCCTGATGACAAGGACATTCCATCGACATCTTCCTATACACTTCCTGTCCAGATGACTTCGATTATCCGGAAGAAGACTCGTACTCTCGTGAATCCTGATGCACCCACACAAATGGATTGAGACCGAATTTATTGAATAAATGTATAAAGGAAGAAATTGTCTCACCATTACTTTTCCCTTCGCCTATTATCTACTGTACAATGTTATATCTCCAATAAATACATTATTACAAGAATTCAAAATGACTTCTCGAGTTTTCAGGTTTCTTATCAGAATCGAAAAACTTTTCCAACCAAGAAGCACTCCATTTCCGGAGGAAATCAAAAACCTGGCGATGAACAAATAGGAGTGAGCAATGCACTATTTCTCTCGTCTCTTCTCTCCCTTTTCTCCATCTTATCAGCACTTTTAGTAGGCACCATTTCCCTTTGTGCACTTTAATTCAATTCAACTTTTTATCAATGAGGAATATTTTTCCTTCTCTCAAAGTTATTTCTGTTTCAGCCAGTTCACGAGTTATGTCAGTTTCCAAAGAAGAGGAATCGGAGGATGCCACCAAAGTGACGTAAGCTGTTTTTCGCAATATACAGTACTGTTCAATAAGATGTACAACTTGACCATTTTCAGTGCAAAATGGCCAACTTTGAGCAGTTGAAAACGTATGTTCCAATCACCCAGAAAAGAGGTGTCGCGTATAGTCTCGCGGCATCAAAACTTGGTACATTTCAGTGCAAATTTCAGTTTTTCGGACCATAACTATCTTGATTGTAATTTTCGTAGAAAGTTGTCAACTACAAAAATGAAGATCTAGAGTTGCTTAATACATTCATCAATTTGCATAGAAATCGAGTGATCGGAACATACTTTTGAAACTGCTCAAAGTTGATCATTTTACACTGTGAAAGCTCAAATGGAATATCTTATTGAACAGTACTGTATAACATCCCTTGAAACTGAAAATGTTGATATTTTTCAACATGATGTTCAACGGGTCATCTTTAAAGTCTTAAAGAAGTGACTTCCAATGATCCGATCTTTCTGAAACTTGAGTGTATGAAGTAATTTTGGATCCTCACTTTGTAGTTGTCATTTTTCTGGAAAACTACTGTCAATCAAGTTATGACGTGAATAGTGACGTGACCTCAAATGGAACATTTTGGCAGCCCTCCTCTCTTTGAGGCATCATAACTCACTTGAAAGTGATTTTTCATAAAAAGTTGTCAACTACAAAAATGAAGGTCTAGCGTTGTTTGATACACTTTGTTTTTCAGAAAAATAGGGTTAGTGAAAACCACTTTTTCAAGGCTTCAAAGATGACCGTTTTGCACTGAAGATCATCCCTGTAGTAATGGCCAGTATTGTATCTGTTTGGAATGTTCAAAATGAGTTTACAAAACTTCGATCCACCACTGAATCTTTGAAACTTGAGATTTCCGGTTCTGTGTACTCCTCGTGGACAACTCGAGCTAAAATTGAGTTGTCCACTAAGGGCATCATAGTGTATAGATGCTCTGTGCTAGACTTCCACAACCTCTGAAACTTTGAAAATTTCCAGAGGGCCCAATGATCGAAAAGAAGGTTTGAGTAAAATGCTCGAGAGACATCGGCAGGAGAATCTGATGGCAGAGATTGGAGACTTGAAGAGCATGTTGAAAAGGAAGGATGAGAAGATTGAAGAGTTGGAGAAACAACTGAAGAATCGTCCACCTTACGGAATGGCTGAATACTACAACTCTTTGTTGGAAAGTGAGAAGTCGAAGTTGCAAAAGTTGAGAGACGACAACGAGGAGATGGAGAGAATGCAGCAGATGTCGAGAGAGGAGCTGAAGAGAGGCGGAGAGGAGAATCGGGATCTCCGGATTCAGAATATAAGACTTCAGGACCGTGTGGAAAGCTTGGAGAGTGAGAGGGCAGAGTTGCACGATGCATCGGATCGGATGAGAATGGAGAAGGAAACCTCGGATTGGGAGAAGCGCGAGTTGAAGATACAACTGAAGCAGCAGTCAGAGAAAGCGGCGGATTTTGAGAAGCGGATGGGGGATCTTTGTCAAAAGTATCTGATTCTGGAGAAGTCAAGCAACGAAGCTGTCGAATCCATCAAAGTTCTCAAAGTTATGGAATCTGAGAACGTCGAATTGAAGAATCAGTTGAAGCACGCGGTAGAGAAAACGATGGATTTGGAGAGAAGGATCAGTCATCTGCAAAGGTCAGAAAACCAATTGAAGCTGGGATTTGAGCAACAGTCTGAAAAACTGAGGATTTACGGAACAAGATTGGAGGAGCATCGTGAAGAAATCGGCCGCTTGACGATGACAAAAGAGTCGGCGATTTGGGGCTGCCGAGACTGGATAATCAAATGCAGGCAGATGATCAACATATCCATAGCAGTTTTCGAGGAAAAATACTCGGCAGAAAACCTACAACGACTGAAGGACAATTATACGACGGCGGATTCGGAGCACACTTGGTGGGCTGATTACTACTGCCTGTCTTCACATTTGTCGATGGCTTTCAAGGCGATACAGGAAGTGCGGAGTCTTTCTGATTCAGAAGACGAAGGGCGACTCCGTTTGATTCGAGACACTTTACGGGATAGGAAAGAAACTTACGGTTATTGTTGGAAGGTAGTGAGTGATGGAAAAGAAGGGAAGGAGTGGGTCGAAACGGAACTCGCGTCGAAATACTTCGAGACGTGGGAGAAACTGGTGATGGAGAAGGTGGCGAGGATCGAGGAACCTTGAGAAATCAAGACATTATATTTCTTCTTCTACTTATTTTTCTTATGACTATTTTTCGGTTTCAAGTTTGAATGAATATTTGATTTGAACTTAGAAAATAGTTATGTTCAAACTCGTGTCACGAGTATCATTCCATTTTCAGCATCTGAAAATTCCAAGATTAAGCCGCAGAGTATTCCGAAAGCTCCCTGGATTTGAAAATACGCTACAACTTGATATACTATTATGAAATTTTAAGACATTGAATGTTTACAGTTATGAATTAGGAACGAGCAAGAGGGGTTTATTAACTGATAAAAAAACGTTTTCAATAGGAAAAACTACACATGTTCAATTGATTGTCGCTTTTTGCTAACCCTTATCTAACTTTCAAACTGTTATGAAATCACTTCTCTCACTAGGGAAGATTGTAAAAGAGGATACAACACTTCAGTATATCATTGAAAAGAGCAGGTTTCGAAACGTATAATGGAGTTTTCATAAACTGCTGTCCACCTCTGGGAGCCGAGTCATGACCTTTTGAAGTTGGTCTCCTGCATGCTAAAGGATCATGACTCGACTTATAGAAGTCGATAACAGTTTTTGGCAAAACCATACCTGCTCTTTCCAATGGTACTCATCACATACTGAAGTGTTATATCTCCGTTCCCAACCTTCCCTAGTCAGATTCTTCATGTTTTCAGAGAGACTAATGTCATCCTCAAAGGACACCTCCGAAAAATCGGAAAAGCAGCAAATCCGGGACCTCGAAAAGGAGTTGGCAGTGGAGCGACATGAACATCAGATGACGTGAGCGTTGTTTTCTTATTCTGTTGATAATTATCACCCACGAAAATATCAAAATTTCAGGAAGTTCACTCTTCGAGATGTTCAAGAAGAGTTGGAACGAATGAGCAAAAAAATTGAGTCGAAAGAGAAGGCAACAGGAATTGTGGATCTGGAGAATCTGGTGGCAGAGAATGCAGACTTGAAGAGCATGTTGAAAAGGAAGGATGATGGTATAGAGGAACAAAATGAGAGGATCAGAGAACTGGAGGAGCAACTGAAGAATCAGAAATCTCACAGCATCGCTGAATTGAGAGACGATAACAAGGAGATGGAGAGAATTGGGAAAGAGAATCAGAATCTTCGGATTAAGAATGGAGAGCTTGATGAATTGGTTAAAAAGTTGGAAAGTGAGAAGACAGAGTTGAAGGATGCATTGGAACGTCAAACGAAGACTTTCGAGAATGCTGAAGTGAAATGGAATTGGGTAAAAATGGAGAGAGACAACTTGGCGGAACAGTTGAAGAAACGAAACGAGGAGATGGAGAGAATGAGTCAAGTTCTCAAGGAAAATATGGAGATAATCGACAATTGCAAGAGATCACTCGAATCAACAAAACTGTTGGAATCGGAGAGAGAAGAACTGGAGAATCAGCTGAAGAAGCAGTCAGATGCACTCGCGGATTACAGAACGAGACTTGAAGAGCATCGGGAGGAAATTGACAGGCTAGAAACGGCGAACGCAAAGGCTATCTGGGCCTGTCGATATTGGATCATCAAATGTAGTCAGATAACAGCAATATTGATTCCCATTTCGAAGGAGAAAAACTTAATGGAGAACGTGAAAAAGTTGGAGGAAGATTGGTCGGAGATGAATTCGGAAGACGGATGGTGGATGAACTATCATCAGCTGAGCTCGCATCTTTCTATGGCTTTCAAGGGGATACAAGAGGTGAGAAGCGATTCTGATTCAAAAGAAGCACTCAGTTTGATTCGAGGCGCTCTGAGAAGAAGAAAAGAGATGTTTGATACGATTTCGAAAGTGGTGAGTGATGGAAAAGAAGGAAAGGAGTGGGTCGAGATGGAACTCGCGTCGAAATATTTCGAGACATGGGAGAGACTGGTGATGGAGAAGGAGGCGAGGAACCATGAGAAACCATGATCATTTTTCATCTAGTTTTTGAGTGTGAATGAATTTATGCTTTGTTGAATGCATATCAAAAAATGAACTTCTGCAACTATCCAAGAATCTGCGGACTCTAACCAGGAAACAAATGATTAATGTTTCAAGCTAAAGACATCGTGCACAATGATCTCCGATAGGTGATCACAATGCCGTAAGGTGAAATAGGAAAACGATTTATCTTCGCATACGAAAAACTCTACAAAGAAGTGTTCAACTGACAAAATGTAGTGATATCTATCGATTGTGAAAAAGAGTGAGATTGAAATCTTGAACGGTTTTACTGTCGTTTTCACCAGCTACACTAATAGGTTTGTGTTGAGAATCGGAATGATTCGAATGGATCAAGAGTCAAGAATTCGAAGATTTCGTCCAGTTTCAATCTTTCACAATGTCATGCGTTTACATTCCATAAGACCCATTGGTTTTATGACAACACTTTAAATTAAATATACAAATTGAAACAGGAAACTTTGTTTCATATTTAACCAGGACAATATTCGGGTAACTTTTCCTCATAATCTGGGTCAAGGTCAAATCGAAGTTGTAGATTCAGATTCTTGAATAAAAACTGGCTAAATGTTCATTTTTTTCGAGGTATGACCTCCTCACAAAGTCCCTCGAATGGCTCCGGATATCCCATGCCACGTGAAGTAACCGTTCTGTGAGTCAGTAGCAGATCTTTGTACGGTTATAACTCGGATCATGTGAGCATTCAGCAGGTTTTTGAGTCTGAATCTGCAGGGTCGATTTGACCTTAACCCAGATTATGAGAAAAAGTTCAACCCGACCCTTCGAGTAATCTCCTGGTTAAATTAGAAACAAAGTTTCCTGTTTCAATCTTTATATGAATTCCTCTATTGGACGTTGTGTTTCGTATCGTTCTTGCAAAGTTGGTGTTTCTTATGATTCTGAAACCTCTCGCAGTTTTGAGGCAGACCAAGGTCTTGGATAAACATAGACCTCACCTCTAGTGGATCCCGAAAATTGTATCGTTTCCCAAAAACTTAAAAACAACACAGCGAGTTTCATCCATCATTCATTCATTCATTCATTCATTCATTCATTCAAAACGTTCAGAAAAAAACCCCGCAGGGGGAAAAACAAGACAATGTATCACATCAATGATGGCACTTCTCTTCGCCACACACTCCACACATCTTCAGGTGCTCCGTTTCCTCCTCTTCCGGCTCCTTGGCGCCAGCCTGCTCCACAGTCTTCATGTAGAGCTTTCCGAGTTCCATATGGAGACCCGCGATCTCTTGGTCCTTCTTTCTCAACGCCGCCGAGAAGGTCTCCTTGACTTCGGCGAGACTTCGAAGGAGCGTTTGTTGATCTCTCGCCTTCATCTTATCCTTGCGTTCCCGCCTTTTCGCCGCTTCATTGTTAAGAGCCCTATTTATGCGGTAGGTAGGCGGCATGGGATTGATGCCGCTCTTAAAAAGAAACGTCACGCGATCGTTGTTGCTCTTCGCCTCCTCTTGAGGGGTCTCCAATGTCTTCTCAGCCTGAGCCAACTCCACACCCAACTGCTTCTCCGAGTCCATCAACATCTTTCCATCCACTCTCTCCTCGTCAGTCTCCAGACTCTGAACCTTCTCATCCGTACTCATCACTTCCTGACTTTTGGCCAACTCCCGCTTGGCCTCTGCTTGCTTAACCTCCTCCGCTGCCTTCGGACTCCGAAGCTGCTCATCCTTGATCCCCATCTCCTTCAGTTTTTGGCAAAGAATTGCACTGGTATTAGCGGTTAATAATAGTAAGAAACTGTTGAGGTTGTCCATCTGGATCTTCGCCAACTCCCCCATGGACTTCCCTTGCACACTGGAGGGCGTGCCCCGAGATTCCTCCAACACCCGGATTCCTTCGTCCTTGCTCTTCGACTCGACCTCGATCCTCCCCATCCCCTGTCTCATGACCTTCTCGTCATCTGTCTTCTTTCTCTGAATCATCGTCGAGAGCAGTTCCTCGATACTTACAGTCTTCCGACCGTACTTCTTCTCGTTGGCCTCTTTCAAAGTCTGGAAGAACTTTTTAATCTGCTCCTCGAGTTTTCGAGGCTGCTCCTGGAGGTCACCATGCACGTTATGTTCTCTGCAAATGTGATGGGGTGATTTGGATACTTTTTCAGAGAGTACTTACTCCTTGGCTTGGGCGTCTTTTAACTGTTTGACTTCCTGACTCTCGGCCAACTCCCGCTTGCCCTCTGCCTTCTTAACCTCCTCCGCTGCCTTCGGACTCCGAAGCTGCTCATCCTTGATCCCCATCACCTTCAGTTCTTGGCAAAGATTTGCGCTGGTATTAGCCAATAGTTGTTGTTGTTGTTGTCTGTTATGGTTGTCCATCTGGATCTTCGCCAACTCCCCCATGGACTTCCATTGCACACTGGAGGGCGTGCCCCGAGATTCCTCCAACACCCGGATTCTCTCGTCCTTGCTCTTTGACTCGGCCTCGATCCTTCCCATCTCCTGTCTCATGACCTGCTCGTCAGCCGTCTTCTTTCTCTGAATCCTTGTCAAGAGCTGTGCCTCGAAATTGCCAGTCTGGAAGAACTTTTTAATCTGCTCCTGGAGGTCACCATGCAAGTTATGTTCCCTGCAAATGTGTTGTGGTGATTTGGATGTCTTTTTCAAAGGTACTTACTCCTTGGCTTGAGCGTCTCTTTTCTCCATCACAGCCTTAACCATACATGATAGTTGTTTTTTGAAGACTCTGTTTTTGTTGTCCTCATTCATCCCTTCCAACTGGATCTTTGTAAACTCCTCCTGGGCCTTCTTTAGCCTACTGCAGAGCGCATCCTGAGCAATCTTTCCCCTCTCCTGTCTCTTCGCCAACTCCTCGAGCGCACTGGGGGCCTTGTCCCGAGCTTCCTCCAACACCCGGATTCCTTCGTCCTTGCTCTTTGACTCGGCATCGATCCTCCCCATCTCCTGTCTCATGACCTTCTCGTCAGCCGCCTTCTTTCTCTGAATCCTCTTCGAGAGTTGTCCCCCGAAACTTGAGGAAGTTCGATCGGACTCCCCTTTATACCACATTGATATCGCGCTGGGATCTGCCAAGCCCTCGAAGATCTCGCATTTCTTCTGAGCATACTTGAGTTCCTCTTCGAAAACTTCCAGTCGCTCCTCGAGGTCTCGGATCTCGTTGTCCTTCTCGTCGATGGTATCGTACAAGATTTGCTTCCTATAAACGTTTCGGGGTGATTTGGATACTTTCTCAAAGGTCACTTACTCCTTGACTTCAGCGTCCTTCAACTGTTTCAATCGGTCTTCATGCTTCTCCGAGAGCGGATGGGCTCGAACGGATTTCATTGCCATCGCGTGGATTGCTGAAACAAAAACGTCTAGATTTGTAGAAAATGGTGAAACCTCTAGGAACTCGAGATCACTAGAGAGTGTAGGAGGAAGGGGGGCAAAGAGAGGGGGGAAGGGAACGAAATTTGGAATGAATGGATTTGGCCAGATGATTCAACCCCATTTTGCATGAACGACAACGTCCCATTATGGTGTGAAACAGAAAATATTTGGGAGAATTTCCCTATATTACAGAGCTTGGACTAAAACTCTAATGACGATCGACCCAGTAAAAAGAAACAATTTGCCGCACAAAAGTTGTTCGATGATGTCATTTGTTTTGCACCCCCGTGGGGAAGAATGGTATTTGCGAACGACCTCTGCGAAGAGACAGGGCGTTCGATTGGTGACGTTGGTGTGACCTAGAGAGTGGAGGAGAGGTGGAGACGGAGAGAAGGAATATTCGAAATGTTAATAAGAGGAGACCGGGGGGACAGCCAAACGGGTGATGTCATTCATAGAACCAAGGTTTTTAAATCATACAGAGATCCGGAGTATCGAGAGTATCGAGGGAGATCTGTGAGGAATCTGAAAAGCAATTCAAAACCAGTGTGCTATAGAGCTTGAATCTAAAAAGGAGCCAATACGGTAGATGAAATGAGATCAAGATCAGATGGTGGAGATAGTACCAAAAGCTGGCCAGGTGCCAATGTATAATTGGTGAGATCAGGCGTTGTCTGTCTGCTGCGGACCTCGCTAGCAGAGGTCGAAAAAAGGAGTTGGGTGGGGGACGATAGGGAAATCAGACGATGGGTGCAAGAGACAATGATGAGAGAATGGACGAGAGATCCCTCCAAAGATACAGACAATGAGAGAACGGTCATCGAGTGGACCTGGGGACCCGCACTGTCTGGGCATTGAGAGACAAGACGTGTCAACAAATGACGACAAGAAGATGTGGGAAAATGGGGTCGGAGGGTAGTCCAAACGCAAGAAGTAGTGAACCGCTCTTCTCCAGTGTCAGTTTCAGGTTTTGGTGAAACAGAGAAATTTTAACGGAGTTGATTACACCCGGGTTATGAGAAAAGTTCCAGGGACCCCGCCCCAGTGGAAAGATCGCCATAAAGGGTTTGTTTGAGAGCTCACAAAACATCCAAAACTAGTTGGTTAGGGTCTAGAAACGGAGTTCGATTCGATCCGTTATGGACTGTTAATATAAAAACTTGTGAGGGAACAGGCGAAATAAAAATAGGAGAAAAGGGAAACCAGAGGAGATGGACAAAACGACCTGTCTACTCGCAGAAGAATAGACGAATGAATGACGAAGGTCCATCAACTCACTCAATACCTCTATACTCCCGGGAAGGGCCGTGAGTGCAGACACGGTGTTTGCGGACCCTCAAAGTTTGAGGACAACTGGAGACTGTTGGGAGGTGTTGGAAAAAGAACAGTGAATTGAAAGACTGGAAAAGAGCTAGGGTAGTTTTCAGTGCAAAACTGTCAACTTTGAGCCGTTGAAAAATGGTTTTCAGTAGCCCGATTTTGTTGAAACCTGGTGAATGTAACAAGCAACTCTAGATCTTCATTTTTTTAGTTGTCACTTTTCTTCAAAAAAACGCTGCCAAGTAAGTTATGACGCGACAAAGAGGAGAGGTGCAGAAAATTTCAAAATTTGACAGTGATTAGGAAACAACTTTTCAACTCCTCAAAGTTGACCTTGTAAATCGGAATTGATCGGATTTTAAACCCTAAGTCTCGTTAAGTAATAAACAAAACGATATACATGCATCGATACTATAAAAAACCACTGTTCAGTAGAAGTTCACCGTTCTGATGTCTTCTCCAGCACTCAATTCAGAATCCTTGGATTTTTGTATCCTCCATCTCTCCGCTCTCTCCACCATTGTCCTGGTGCGTCTTCAAAGCAGGAGGAGTCTTCTACACACACTACATATCCTTCTTCCCTGGAGCACAAGATTCTGGAGAGAAAAACGCGCCAAACGGTCCATCGTCGTCGTCACCCTCCTCTGTCCTCCTCTTCCACCCAAAATATCGGTTTTTCTTTCGTCCAATCAGATCCTTCGATTCTTCTCCCCTCCTCCTCTCTTTTCCCTAAAAGTGACCAATTTTCAGCACCTGTCATCATGTCTGTCATCGTGAACCAGACTGCTGCCAACGAAGCCACTCTTGAGATTCAGAATCTCCATATTGGAAACTTGATCGACGACACTCTCCGATCAGAAGCCGACGCTTCCAACCAGACAACGTAAGTGATATGGTTTAGATCCTAAGGGGAGCGTGGCCTGGTTGGCCTCATGTAGAAAATCTGGTGGACTGTAAGATAGGGAAATGCCTAATAACTCTCCGATCTTTCCCCTGAACTCAAAGATTTCTTGAAACCGAGAAGTTCAAATGGGGTGCATTGAAATCAATTTTTTTGAATTTCTAGGCCAGTGGAGGTTTCTAGGCCATGTCTTCATTGAGGATGCAATGCGTTACTTGGGCGCTGGGAAAGTAGGGAGAGGCAGATCTTTATATGAGAGTATTAGGCGATTAGGGGGATAATGGGGGACAGAGTAGGTAGATCTAGTGAATGAGGGTGTAATCGCGCCCTACTGTGAAAATAGAACTGAAAATCGGCTCATCATCTATCAATAATTCCGGCTCTGATATCACATTTTTTGAGGAACCTCTGAAACCGAAAATGTTTGGGAAAAAAACAATTTTCTCCAAAGAATCTCGGTTTCCTTCAAATAGAACCAATACTGGATCAAATACTTTCAGAATCTTCGGAAGTTTTGAAACCGAGAATTTTTTTAGATGCTCACAGTGTGTATTGTCCTCCAGGACTACACCAAAAAGTGACCTCTAACATTTTCCAGATCCACCGACTCCGCCCACTCCATCTATCTGAAAAATATCCTCCGTGAGAAGGACAACGAGATCGCCTTCCTCAGGAACCAACTGAAGCTCGAGCAGAGTCACAATGAGGCGAATCTGGAGCAAACCGTTTTGCACATGGACAACCTGAAGCAGGAGATTGAAGGATGGAAGAATGCCTTTTTGGCGAAATCCAAAGAAGTCGAGGAATCAAAGAGAGAGCTCGACGAGAAGAATCTCCGCATCGAGTTTGTGGAGGAGGCTCTGGCGGAGACCAGTGAGAAGTTGGAGGCCAAGGAGAAAGAGTGCAAGAAGATCGAGCTAGTGAGGGACACCATCATGAACAAGGCGAATGGAAGAATCGAGAAGACTCGGGCCGCTCTAGAAGCCACCCAATCTCGTGTCAAAGAGCTCGAGGAAGAGCTCGAGTCCACGGAGAACCATATCGATGGAAAGTTGCAACTCGCTCAAGCCGAGTTCGACAAGAAAATCGAAGAGCTCTCTAGAGAGCACGCCACCGCGATGGACGAGCTCGAAGAGGATAAGAATCAAGAGATCGAGAGTCTCAAATTTGAGCATGAGAAGAAGATTCAGGAGATGATGGAGAGACACGAGGAGAAGGTCGAGGATTTGGAGGCGTGGATCAAGGGACAGGAGAAGGAGATTCAGGAGTTGGAGCAGTATGTGGAGCAGATGGATAAGGAGGAGGAGAATGAGAATCCTGTCTACGAGCAGATTTCGGATGATGAGAAAGAGAATGAGGATCAGGAGAAGGTAAGCGAAACGAATCCTATTTTTCATATCATTTGAAGCCTAACAAGCCTATTAGCACCCTCAACATCTCTATTTTTAGGCTCCCACCAGCTCATCGAAGACCCCGATCCGCTGCTCCCACTGCAAGAGAACAACCAGCGCTCTCTGGCGATTCGTGAACGGCGGAGAGGTCAAGTGCGACACGTGCTACTTATCCTGGATGAGGACCGCCGGATGCGCCGCCGGCGCCAATATCAAATATGTTATGTAATATGGTCCACAGATTTTGTCATGTTTTTAATTATCTCTCCTCCTTCCTTCGTTGTATTGGATCTATCCCTGTTCCTTGTTTTGTCTAGATCTCAAATTTCTTTATACTCGTTTTGAAGGGTGTATCTTAGATTACCCCCCCCCCCCCCCCACTACTTTTTTCTTCTAAA
>LR543302.1:63843-178764 GCA_900536305.3 Caenorhabditis sp. 40 LS-2015
AAGGGTGTATTCTTGATTTCCCCCCCCCCCCCCCTCTATAAGTGTATCCTAATAAAAAGTTCGATATTCGAGATTCTCCTTTGCAAAAATCCCAAGCACAGAGCGAACTGGCGCGAGAAGAATGGAATCGCGCTCCAATGAGCCGCCCCTCCGTCTTCAAATATTCAAAAATTGTTCTGCTTCTTCGACACTATAATACGGTTAACCCTTCTATTAACCTCACTGGACGTCGAAAAGAACCGAAAAGAAAATCCAAAACGGGTGAAAATTCATTCTTCATTTCCTCGTCCTAAAAATCTTCTCAATGGAGCGCGTTTGCATACCATCGACGCCAGTTCACTGTGCAACCGTTTTGGATGGAAGTCTGCGTCTCTCCATTCTCTCGTCGTCTGTTTGATTTAGATGGTTCGCTCTCTCTCTCGGGTGACCTCCTCATGACGTGGGGTTACATTCATTCTATCCGCACAGGCGGACAACGAGAGAACGGTCAAACCTCTCTTCTCTCAATCGTTGACCAATTCCTTGGCGAACCATATTGTTCTTTTTTGGGACCGTTTGAAAAGTTTCATTTTCAGAAAATCCTCAAATGGTGTCTAAAAGGTCATCGTTAGTTAGTAAAGCGCACCCACCGGGGGTGTTTTTCGAACATGACAAGATTAGGCCACGCCCCCAATATCTAAATTTTAACTTATTCTTTTTAGGGGGCGTGGTTGTGTAAACTGTTTTAAGCCATTGCAATCCGGAAAAGCTAGGAGAATCTCAGGATTTGACGGACGTCCTGAATATGCTTACTGTTTCAAGGTTAGGTTAAGAGACCTTCGGGCCCATTGCCACTGCCCTCGCTTCTCATTGCGTTCTTTCTTTCTCTGCGTCTCTCTTCCTCGCTCACTCTTTCTCCATTACGGTCCTCTGACCCCATCCTATCTCTCTCGAGCAATCGGCCGTTGTCCTTGTAGTAGAGACGTCCTCCACTTCACCCCCTGACATCTGAATATGTCCCGATTTGCAGCACCCCCTCTCACCACGATCATCATGGCTTCTTGTGTGGATCAAAATGTTGTCGATCAAGCGGCTCGAGAGATTCAGGATTCGATGGTGGACGATGTCGACGCTTCGGATGCTTCGGATGTCTCGACGATGTAAGTAAGGCGGGATTTCTTTGTTTCTGTAAACTCCTTTTCGAATTGAGTAGATCAGAGTTCTGAGGTAGAAAAGAGAGATTGGTCCATCTGAGTACACAGGGGAAGCAGAAAGATGAAGGCCCCAATTTAAAAAAGATATCGAATCCACCCAATGCTACATTAGGGTTTGCTTTGAGTCTTTGACTTTCACAAAAATTTTGAAACCGAAAATTTTTGGAAAATGTTCGGTTTTTTACATGATCAAAATGAGCTCTAACATCCATCAACTTTCCGTTGTCCACCAGGACTAGGCGGCTGAGAAGTAACCTCTATCAATTTCCAGTTCTTCCAACTCGGCCTGCGCCATCTATCTCAAAAAGCTGCTTAACGAGAGGGACAACGAGATAGCCTTTCTTAAGAATCAACTGACGCATGAGCAGAGTCACAATGAGGAAAATCTCCAGCAAGCTGCTGCTCACATGGAAAAATTGAAGCTGGACGTTGATGGTTGGAAGCATGCCTTTTTGAAAGCGATGGAAGAGCTCGAGGAGAAGAATCTCCGCATCGAGTTTGTGGAGGAGGCTCTGGCGGAGACCAGTGAGAAGTTGGAGGCCAAGGAGAAGGAGTGTAAGAAGATCGAGCTGGTGAGGGATACCATCATGAGCAAGACGAATGGTAGAGTCCAGAACACTGAAGACACTCTTCAAGACGTTCTGGCTCGTGTCACAAAGCTGGAAGAAGCGCAAGAATCTGTGGGCGATCAAGGAACGGTGCAATCGGAGTTCGACAGGAAGATTGAGGACCTCACCAAAGAGCACGCCACCGAGATGAACGATCTCATGGAGGAGAAGAATAGTGAGATCCTTAATCTGAAGTTCGAGCATCAGCGGAAAATTCGGGAGATAATAGAGATTCACGAGGAGAAGATGGGCGTGCTCGAGAGTCTCGAGAAGAGATTGAAAAAGGAGGAGAAGGTGAGGCAGTCTACTTTTTTGAAAATTGGTTTGCTGTATTAAGAAACTCAAGACCTTCATGTTTCCAGTTGACAACTTTTTTTGGGAAATCGCTCTTAAGAAAGTTATAAAGCGATTTGAGCGATTTTCAAAAAAAGTTGTCAACTACAAAAAGGAAGATTTAGAGCTACTTTATACACTCTCAAAGATTCCGAAAGATCGGATGATTAGAAATTGTTTTCAACGCCTTACAGTTTCGCACCCGTACCGTCATCATCCTCATCATGAATTCTCTGATTTCCAGAACCTCGAAGCTCGCGCCGCCCAGAAAAGACCAACATACTACCCGAGCTCTCCGCAATACGATCCCCAGCAAAGTTCAGCATACTACCTGAGCTCTCCCCCACCTCAAAAGAAGTGCTCCGATTGCAACGAGACAAAACACATGTTCTTGGGACAATGCGCAAAGTGCCGTCCCGCGGGGGCCGTGAAATCCCCGGTCCCATATCACAGTCCCATTTCTCCCCGATCACCAGCATACTGCCCGAGCTCTCCCCGATCCTCCCCCCTGCAAAGCCCATCATCCACCGCTAGCTCTTCGCAACCTCAAACGAAGAGCTTCGTCTGGCCAACCTCAAAATTCTTCCCGAGCTCTCTCCCACCTCGAAAGAAGTGCACCGATTGCAACGAGACAAGAGACCTGGTCAAGGGACAATGCACAAAGTGCCGTCTCGCGTGGTCTCGGTTCGTGAATCCGAACTAACCCCCGCATTCGATTTTTATCGATCCAATTGATCCCATTTCTGCATCTTCAACTTTTTCCCCCCTATCTTGTTCAAAATTTGACGATAACTACGTTTCAAAGTTTATCCGAATAAAGAGAATTACATATTCGAGAAAGTGAGTGTGAACTTCTTCTTGAGAGCCATCAGACTGATCATGTTCTTCGCGGAAATCACTGCCTTCTGGGTTGAGGAGTCGTATGAGGATTTGGACATGTCCAGGGTCACAGAAGCGCCGTCCAGTTTGAATCCGGAGAAGTTGGGCGACGCTGGGTATCCCAGGATTTCGATAGTGTCTAGGGTGGGTGGTTTGACGGCCTGAACATTATTACTGTTTCGAGGGAAATTGGTAGATCAACTTTCAAACTTTTTGATCAATTTCTGTATTCTGCTTTACAAGGATCTTGGGTTGAACTTTTTCTCATAATCTGAGACAAGGTAAAATCGATTTCGCAGATTCAGATTCTGAAATCAAAATCAGCAAAATGATCACGTCATCCGAGTTATGACCTCACGAAGTTGAATCCTATAGTGATATTTGACGTGAAACTCCTTCGTCCCAAAGATCTTCCTCCAATATCACTACAGGAATCAACTTTGCAAGGTCATTACTCGAATCACGTGAGCATTTTTCTGATTTTGACTTCAGAATCTGAATCTGCGGGATTGATTTTACCTTGTCTCAAATTTTGAGAAAAAGTTCAACCCAAGAACTCATGCAATCTCCTTGTTAGGGGCTGGTGGTTTTACGGCACGAAAAATTTGCTGTTTCAAATATCATTGAATTGGTTTGGTTTTGTTTCGCTTGTGTTCTTTTAGGTTCAAATGGTACGTTCAGACTCTGAACTTCAGAGTGACAAAAAAAGTTCAAAAAAGGCTGTTCAAAGTTACGCCGAAATTTCCTACTTCTTATGTTTCAGTTTCTAGGCCATCAACTTTTAGATCCATCTGAGTCCTTCGTTGTAGTTTTTTGGCCTTTTTTGCAATGGTAGATCAAAAATCCGACTTTTGATCTACCAGGGGTTGAGAAGCCAATGATTTCAAGTGACCTAACTGTATTCTCTAGGCCATCAACTTACCGTCGAGCAAGTCTCACAATTTCCTGTCAAAACGCCTCCTCCAATGGACGAAGTGAACGAGAACTGCCAGTGGACCCTGAAAGTGCTATTATTACTATGAACAGACACACAGACAGACCTCGGGTGCTGCTCAATGTTGTCGTTGGGAATCATATCGTCGCCGTTGTCGTAGTAGAGCTCGCCCTGAAAAAAAAACGCGAAGATTCTGATTCTGGCTATTCAGAATCTCTCCTTACCGACGACGCCGCATTATTCTTGACGGTGATCAGTACTTCGAATGGATTCAGTCTGGAAGCCGTCGTGGTGGTGTTGGCCGCTTGACGTGGAAGAATGAAGCCACCTCTGACGAATACGGGAGTGAGAGACGACAGCGGAGCCTTGACATCGTTGAATCCGGAGAACATCTTCTGTCCGTAAGTCTCTGGTTGGAGACTGTACCAGGTGTCCGATGGGAAGTAGGCGTGCACGCTGGTTTGGCCCTGGAGAATCGAAACCACAAATTCGTGAAACACTGTGAACAAACTTATAGCCTCTGTGAGGATTCGGGTGATTTTTGAAACAGTAATTTGTGTCACCTCAAATTCCCAGATTTCTCTGTTTCAACTTTCGAAGAAAATCATATATCATTGAGAATCTTAATAGTTGTCAATAGAAGATGTCCCACCTGATACAAAGCGGGAGCAATCATCAAAGCGGATCCCCACAGGAACTGCTCACTGATCACGAGGGTCTCCTCGTCTTTCGGGAATTCGAAGAAGAGCGGACGGATGACGGTGTGACCGTAACGAGCCGCGTTGTAGTGAAGACTGAAACAATGTTGAAGATCAGTATTATTTGAAAGCTAAGGGGAGACCTTGAAAGTTGGGAGAAGCGGAATTATTTTGTTTTGGGAAAAACACTAATTTTTGATGCCTGTTCGCTGAGTTTTTTTTCGGAGACTAGGACTATTCAAATAACACTCAAGTCTGTGCCACTAAACTGACTGTAACTACAGCGTTCCTAGGTATCGAAAAATGGTTCCCCATTTCCCGATTTCTTTGGAAATTTCTGGGTTTGTTAAGCAGTTCTAGGTCTTTATTTTTACAGCTGACAACTGTCTCGAGTCTCGACTCTCGATTTATAATCCTGTATTATCATAAATGATGTGCGATGGACCACACAACAACTTCCTTCTTTCGAAAAATGCTCTGAAGAGAAAAGTTGGAAAATTGGAATGAAGTCATTTTTTGGGTGCCTTGAAACGTTTTGAGATTGCTCTGAATCGTCGCGAAGATCATCAGAAACCTTCAGGAAGACGTCAAGACTGTTTCTCTGACAAAGAGAATGATCGACTCCTCCAGTTTTAACTTTTTCTCATAATTCGGGTCAAGCTAAAATCGACACTGTAAATTTAGGTTCTGAAATAAAAATTGGTCAAATGTTCACGGGAATTCCCAAGATATGTAGTATCATTGCTAAATTCGATCATTTGAACTTCGAAGAATCTTGAAACAGAAATTTTTTTCGTTGAAATATTGATTTTTCCAGAAGCCGAGTGGGGGTTTTCTCTGGGCAGTTTGGATTTCGGAACTAGAAGTCACAGTAAATCACTTTTTCACGCAGCATTAAGCTGGAGATATAACTACAGTACTGACCAAGAAGAAGATCGAAATTGGTCGCATGCCTATACGCAACATAACTTGTTTTTAGATGGTATTGACTGATCGCAAAATTTTGAGGAAATTCGAAAAGATTCTGAAGACGTTCGCAAGATTTTTTGAACTTTTTTCGATCATTCTATAACTCACCTGTACAAATAAGGAAGATAGTAGTATCTGAAGCCAAGAGCAATCTTTGCCGCATTAGCCACCGAAGGCCAGACGGCTGGATCCTGGTCGGGCATTCCTTGAGAGTTGTGGTCTCTAAACGACATGAATTTCTAGAATGGCTCAAGTTTATTGGATCTTTTGTATTCCGATCTCCCGATCTGATCGACACAAAATCGTCCTAAATGGTTTACTGATTTTTTGAAACCGTAAAAAATGTAAAAGATAGGAAGCATTCAAATGTTCTGGATTAGTTTCAAAGTTACATATATCGCGCAATCTAACGGACACGAAAACTTCAAAATTGTTAAACAGTTTTATTGAAACTGTAAAACTTTTTCGAGCCCACACTTGGTAATAAGACCATAGTAACTCCCCACAAACCTCGAGAACGGAGAGAACGCTCCAAACTGATGCCACCGCAGACACAACTCCTCATTGGACACCCCGTTGAATCCGCAAATATCCGATCCCACGTACGGAATACCGAACATGTTGAACTCCATGACTCCGATCACGCTCGTCTGCAAGTCCTCCCATCTCGCCGTGTTATCTCCCAACCAGTGTCCACCATATCTTCCCGACGACGGGAAAGTGCTTCTCGAAATCACGGCGGATCGTTTGCCGGTGACCTGGGGAATCGCTTGGTACGTGGCACGTGCCTCACTCCATCCGTAGAGGTTCTTGGTGTCGTAGAAGTTTCTGGAACGACGCGCCGTCTTTCCGAGCATGCAGAGGGTCTTCGAGAAGAGATACTCTCCTTGTCTCTGGTAGACTGCCTGCGTCGGGTATGGAGGGATTTCCAGGGCGGAGTCAGCGCCAGAAATCGGACATGATAGTTTGGCGGAGGCTAGCTGCTCCTCCATCGAGGAGTAGGTGCCAGTGTCGAAGTTCGACGGCTCGTTCATATCGATCCACATTCCGTCGAAGGGGAGCTGAAAAAGTTAAAACAATGAGATGTGGGTCAGTAATGTTGCTAGCGGAAATTTTTGTTACAGATTTTTTGAAACCGAAAATTTTTGGGGTACTACCACTTTCACCTAACTTATCTCGATTCCGGTTCCAGATATCAAAAAGTGGTACACCAACAAAAAGTTGCTCTTGTTGTCTTCAACACTTTGTCAGTTGGCCACGTTTTGATATCTGTTACATAAATCGAGATATTTTTGGCCAAAAAGTGACGACAACGAAAAAGTGCTCACAGTCTTATGGAACTGCGCAAACTCTCCGGCCCACCATTGATTCGTATTATTCTTGGTGTCCAAGAAATCGGGGAACGCCGTGTTCCTCTCCGGCCACACATTACCCAACATGACCCGCGTGTTCTTGGCCATCGGATACTGATCCTGGATGCTGTGGGGCACCTGGTCGTCGCGAGCCCACTCGATGAATGAGGCGTCCTGAAAGACTGTCAGTTATGATCTTGATAAGATTGTCCCAGGATCCCTGCCAAGTTTCTAGAATCACCAGAATCTTTAGGCACGTTTAGAATTCTCTGAAACTGTCCCGAATCTTCTAGAAACCTCTGAAATCCATTAGAGCCCTTTAGAATCCTCTAGACGAGTTCAGAATCCACAATATGAATTTATTGATCAGAAGAAGATATGGCACTAAAGTTAAAACGGAAGTTGAGGGGAAAAGGCAAACAGACAAATAAAACCGGGTGATGGAAGATTGGATTAAAGTAGAAAATGGACCAGGAGTTAAAAATTGGGGAATTTTCCTTACAAATTGCATTCCAAATGGATGATTTACATAGTGTCCGAACTTTCTTCCATCTAAATTTCTGGTTTTTGTGAAACCGGAAAAATGTCATGATATTTCCATGGAGGAATCCAGAGCCCTCCAGAACCTTCTAGCCTTTTTCAGAATCATCTAATGTTCTATATGCATTGTCAAGAAGAATAGGCTGACTTTCTCTATCTGGATATCTAATCTTTTTGAAACCGTGAAATTTTCGAGAAGGTTTTTCTAGAGATTCAAGAGTACTGATGTGATGGTCAAACATTTCAGTCAAAAAACTATCACGAATCCATAAAAAGATCGTGCATCTACTGGAAGTTCTCATGTAACAGTGAATCTTTTCGGATTATCCCCGTTTGATTCAAAACTCTCGAATCTTCAAATTCGGTGGCCTAACTTTCCAAGGGTGCCGTTTTCTAGTCCACTAACCGCACTGATTCCCCTCTGGAACGAGGCGTAGTCCACCTCGACGGCCGGATCGAAGATCACGATCAGATGAAGTCCCTGGCTGTGAAGTTGTTGGGTGTAGGCGGGGAATCCGGACCAATTCTGGAACATTTTTTCACTGTTTCATTCATTGTTCATGATCAAAATGCAGAACCTTCCATCACTTTTAATTTCAGTCCAAATGCTATTGTCATCACTTTGATTCAATTTATCTCTATTCCTGAGGCAGATCTCAAAAAATAGGCAACTAACAGAATATTGCTCATGATGCCCTGAGCAAGTTTTTAGTAGATAATTTTTTGACATTTGTTACAGGAATCGAGATAAATTTAGTCATAGTCAAAAACTCACATCTCCCTCTGTAAAGTCCTCATAATGGTTCATGTAGTCAATGTCCGCATAGGGCACATCCAGTGGAATCCCGGCCGCTTGATTTCTCGAAATCACAGTTTTCATCGCATCCAAACTTCCGTATCCCCAACGGCACAGCTGATAGCCGAGGGCCCAGTAAGCGGGCAAGAACGGGAATCCAATGTGTTGAAGGTACTGATTGACGACCTGTTCGGGTGTGGGTCCCGGGAAGAACGCCATATCGATACGACCTCCGATGGTACGGTACTGGAGATGCGGTCCCGGTCCTGTCTCGACTTCCTGGGCGTTCGAGTTGAGAATGAAGACTCCGTGCGCTTTTCCGTCGGACTCGATGCACATGTAGAACGGGTGGACGCCGTAGAGATTTTGGGTGGAGAGCGCTGAGCCAGAGTCCGGTCCGATGTCGCGCGCGAACATTGGCCACGTGGTGTAGCGGTCGAGGTTGTGCTGAAAATATTTTGTTTGTTAGAATCGTTCAGAATCTCACAAGTTTCTGTTTCAAAATCTTCCCGTATTCATTCGTGCTCAACATAATCTAGTCTATAGGATTCTGAAGATGTCTGGACCACTATGAAGGATTCTATAATAGAAGGTTTTAGAATATTCAAAACAATTTCAAAAAACGATGAACAAAGTCAGGGTCAAATCAGATTGCTTCGAAACTATTAGAGTTTCTCAGAGCTCTTTGTAAATCTCTAGATTCTTCTGAATGTATCTAGAACCGGAGAAAATGCTTTTGAAACTTTTCGAATCCTTCTAGATGGCGCAGATTCACAATCCTCCAGAATCATCATGAATTCCCTAAACCATCAATTTATCGAGTATCAGATTATTCTGGAATCCTCCCGAACTTTCCAGAGTTTTTGAAACAGGAAAGTCTGAGAATCTGTCAAAATACCGCAGGATACTCCAAAACTCTCCAGAATCCTATTCAACCTTTCCGAGCTGTTCAAGACTCTTCAGAACACTTGAGAATGGATTCTCAAGGCTCTCTAACATCTTTAGAAGTTTCCCAATTTTCCAGAATCCTCTAGAACATTCCAAAGGCCTATAAAAACTTCCAGAATCCTCCAAATCTTCTCACGATCCGCCAACAGTGTCCCAATGTTCCAGATTATTCTAGGATATTCTAGATGCTTTCAGACTTTTCAAAATCTCCTAGAACTTTGTACAGACCTTGATCTTTTTCCAGACCTTTTCGAAGTTCTCTAGTATTCTACAGAACCCTTTAGATTCCTCTAGCTGCCTTCAGAATTTTCCAGAATCTTCCACTGCGCCCCAGTGCCCTCCAGAAGCCTTTGGAACACCTGAAACATTCAGAACTTGTCCGAACCTCCTTTCGGAGAAGTTTGATCTCCTCGATTCGTCACCGAAACTATCCGAACTTCTCAAATTACTCCCCAAAAGTGTCTAGACTTCAAAGATGAGACACTTAGTTCCCCATCTTGTCATCACCTTCTTCTCAACCGTAACTCAATGCCACATGCGCACCCACAACTAGCCGCTGCTTCAATCCAGTGTCCATCATCAGTCTCTATTTGCGTCTTCTTCTTCCACCCAGCTCCTCCTCCTTCCCAAATGCTCTTGCTCCATGCGCAAATGCTCTTCTTCCTCCCCCCACCGAAGAGCTGCTCGACAAACACGTCCGCGCGCGCGCATTTCTTTACACTTTTTCTCACCTAATGCGTATGTCCGCGCTCGCCGCCGCCCGTCCGTCCGTCCTCCCCGCGCGGCAAAGTTTCAAGCCATTTTTTGCAACTTGATCGGTGCCGTGAGAGGAGAGAGTGTGGCAGAGTGGGGAGAGTGCTAGAGAAGCAAAGAGATTCCGAGTGTTGGGCGAGCCGGAAACTACAGGGTGGGGCGTACGAGCAAAAACCATGCGAAAAGTCTTTGGCTGGCAGTTTATAAGGATGCCAGGTGGGGGGAGTTGGGCACTCACACACATTCTCCCTCGATTCGCAACATTTTCTTGTTTTCCTTATACCGTATAGTAGACAGGGCTCGCATTTAAAGACTTTAGAATCCTCTAGAATCTTATAGAACCGTTTAGAATCCTCAAGGTTTCTCTTGGTTCATTCTCGATCACCAAGTGTTCTCTAGAGATCCTCCAAAACCTCTAGAATATCCTAGAACCCTTGAGAATCTTCTCAGACCATCCAGAATCCTCAAGACACATCTTGTGGTCTTCAGAATCCTCTAGAAAATTCTTTAAGACTATTGAGGACTCGCCAGGATCGTTCAGTATCTTGCAGATGTCTCTAAACTCATTGAGATCTTTTCAGAATCTTCCAGAATCTACTGGAACCTTCTAGAACTATTTGGGATTTTCAGGGATTCTCTGAACCCCTTTAGAATTCTCTTGAAGTTTTTCTGTTTCAGTTTTGGACCATTTCATAACTTTACTGTTCTTCCGATTGAGCCTTGTCCTTGCAATCTTGATTTTCTACACTGCCCCATCACCCAAACCCATCTCGTTTCCAGATGTTCTCCAAACTGTTCACCACTTCCTGCCTCGTGGCCCTCGCCCTGACCACGTCGGCTCAGGAGGACGAGTCGCCCGTCAAAGTTTCTTCCACGAAACGCCGTCAATACGTGGCCGCGCAGCAGCCAGTGGTGCCAGTTGTGGCTCCCGTTGGACAGTGTCCAGGTAAGCTTTTATTTTCTTTCTCGTTTATCGAGGAGGAGGTTGACTTTCTTGAAAATGATTCTGTTTTGAAACAGAAGAAGTTTTGTGATTTCTGATCGTTCAGGTCTAAGCAAGGATACAGACAGTCTTTGGGTTCAGACCTCGTTCTAGAGAACTCATATTTCTGGCCTTGCAAGACTTGATAGAACCCTTCCTCGGAGTCTGGTACTAGATTCAACCATCCTCATTTTCCAGGAGGTCCCTCTCTCCCAATCGAATGCGACCCAAAGCGTCCATGGCCACAGTGTCCCCCACAATCCTATTGCTACGCCACCAACTCCGTCGACATCGGACCATACTTCTGCTGTCCAGTCTGGTCGACCTACGGAGCCGCCTGGCGTCCGGCCGCCCCATTCTACAACTACGTGCCACCAGTGCCACAGAACTGGCCAGATGTTGCTAAGGTGAGTAGCTAAGGGCGCGGTTGCTAGGCAAGGCTTAGGTCGAGCTTAGGTTTGGCTTAGGCAAAGCTCAGGCTCAGGCTCAGGCAAGTCTTCAGATAGGCTTAGCCTTAGGCTAGAATAGGCTAGGCTATGTTACAACCGTCCACATTGCTCAGTCACCATCTCAACTACCCCATTTTCCAGATGACCGCCAACTGGCCAGCCGCCGCCGTTTCCGTCCCAGTCAAGGCCCGCAAGCCAACGAAGTCCGACGATGGAGAAGAGGACCAACTCCCCGATGGAATCTCCTCGTCCATCAACTCGTGGGTTCAACGCCAAAAGTTGTAAATCTGGCCCCGCCCCCTTTTCGTAATATGTGTCTGTAAATATTTGCCGCCTCTCTCTATTTATTTTATGTATGTTAAGCTCTTCCGCATGTGCCTGCTGTCTTTCCGCGAGATAAACATTACCCAACATGATTTTGGCATTATCAAGGATTCAGATGAGATCGGGGGGTGCTCGAAGTATGAAACGAGTAAAAAATCGGATGATAAAAAAAAATCGCCGTTTCAAAAGTTTCACTTTTCAAGAGTGCCCGGGGAATTTGCACTGAAAAGGACGTATGGACATACAGACACACTTACCTTAATCTTCTTATGGATATGATCTCCGAAACCGTAAATGTTCTTGGTGGGAAGATACGTGGCGATTTGGATGAACTTGTCGGCGAATTGCATGCCACCTGGAGGGTAGATCAAGTTTATCTCGGTCCATGGAACAGATATCGAAAAATGATCAACTCTCAAAATATGCAGGACAACAAGAGGAACATTTCATTAGTTGACCACTTTTTGAGAACTCTCAAAAGAGCCGAGATAAAGACTCACCAATACTAGTATCCCAGAGAGCCACTCCAGTACTGGCTCTGGTCACTCTGAAGCTGAAAACATTGGAAGATCCGATAGTTGCAGAGGTGAATTGCAGGGATTCCGTAGAGGTGGATGGCTTCTTCGGGATGTTCACCGGTGGCACATATCTGTCGTCGTTTCCAATTGTGAGCAAAAGTGTGGCTCCGTTCATCGAGTACTTCACGTTCAGTGGGGAGATGTTGTCGCCGTAGGGGTTCTCTGGAAATTGGGGGGAAAGGTTTTGGACTTTTTCAATTAGTCAAGCTTTGAAACAAAAAAACACTTTTTTGCGTTCATTTGCCCCTTGCGGATTGCCCTATTACCTTTTCGAGAATTTTTCGAAAAATTTTGAAACAGAAATTTTTATCTCAAATTTTCGTCAGATGATCAAAGATTGAGTGTTTTTAGAAACAGCTACACTCCGCTAATACTAAGCCCCGCCCTTTTTCCGGGATCAAGTTACATGTTATGAAAAACTGTGTTTTCTCCCAAAATTTTGAAAAAAATTCATGATTTTTAGCCGAGTTGAAGGTGTATGCAGCAACATTGCAAAACTAAGCTTCCAGGATTGTAAAAAGGGGCGGGGCTTATTATTAGCGGCTTTTCTGAGTTCATGAAATTCGTTTTTGGAAGGTTAACCTCGATAGTATTCATTCTAATATTTGTTTGAAAGCTATTTCTTTATTCTTTAATTTTTTACGGTTTCAAACTTTTATCTTGTTTCGAGTTTGTCTCAGCTCTCATTCGTCAATTGATCTTGTTTTGAATTTCGAATTCCATGTGCTCTTTTCATCTCTTTGTCATTTCCCTCCTATCCCGCTGTCCTGTATGTACACTGGTCACTCATCTCAAGTCGACAAAAAAGATCACCCGAGCACTCGAGCAATCCCTCCTATGTGTGATTGGCATAAACTATGTGTACTTGACGGGAGAAGGCACTTTTTGGTCTTTGATTTTTCATGGAGAAAACGGCTGACGTCAAGAACACAAACTACAGAGTGATAGGAAAAGAAGAGGCCTATAAAAAGTTATCGGAGACAAAAGAGGAGCACGGTTAGTCATCTGGAATCTGAGAGAATTTCAGACTGAAAAAATGATCACTGTTTCAAAGTTGTCAAATGATGAAAGCAACAGAGAGACGTTCGATTCTATCTCGCATCTGTCTCTCTCGCCACTTGATGTTTCGCTACTAGTCATTTCGCAACTATTCGTTTAGCAACTAGCCATTTTGAAACCAATTTGTTTTTCGCAAAATCTCTGTTCTGAGTCGATTCTGAGTTCTGAGTTGGGAATCTCTGATCTCGATTTCTGAGTTGGGAAAAAGTAGCTGCAAACTATGCTAGTTGCGAAACGTCACAGTTACGAAAGTTTACGTGGGGGTCTACCACATCTGGGAGGTTTTCCTTAGGACCCAGAGTATTTCAGACCTTCAATTCACTTTTTTTCTGTTTCAAGCTAATGACAACATTCACGATGATCTCCAATAGGTGATCAAAGCGCTTCTCCGATAGGTAATCATAAATTAGGTGAAATAGGAAACCGATTTATCATCGAATACGATAAACTCTACAAAGAAGTGTTCAACTGACGAAATGTAGTGCACAATGCGTTCTATCGATTGTGATAGAGAATGAAATTGAAATATTGAAATATTGAAATGGTGAGCTGAGATATTCTGTGTTTCTTTTTGCCCCGTCGTTTCCGCCAGCAATAGGTTTGTGATGAGAATCGGGTTGATTCAAACGGATCAAAAGTCAAGATTTCAAAGATTTCGACCAGTTTCAATCCTTTACAAAATGATCGGTTTTATATACATTCCGTAGGACCCATTGGTTTTGGGACAACACTTTAAAATATATATGAAGATTGAAACCGGAAACTTTGTTTCTAATTTAACCATGTTGAGCTTTTTCTCATAGTTTTGGTCAAAGTCAAATCGAGATCGCAGATTCAGAATCTCAAATGAAAATCGACTAAATGCTAATCTGATTTGAGTTTTGACCTCGCAAAGTTGAATCCTATAGTGATAATTGCCGAGAGATTAATTCTTCCCAAAGATCTACCCCGAATATCATTGTAGCAGTCACATTTGTGTGCGTACTCGTAACTAGATAAACGTTAACATTTTGCTGGTTCTCATTTCTGAATCTGAATATGCAGGGTCGTTTTTTCCTGGACCCAAACTATGAGACCAAAACCTGACCCAAACTAAAAACGCGACCCTTTCAAAAACCTCCTAGTAAGAGTTTTTTCAGACTATTTTAGGTCATTTTAACGCTTCATTTACTTATTATAGAACGCTCAATCGTCATACTTACACGCAGTTTCTCCAGTAACCACAAGAATTTTTTTCAACAAAAAAAAAATTCTGTTTCAACTTTCATCCAAACTTGTTTCAGTAACCACAAGAATTTTTTTCAACAAAAAAAAAATTCTGTTTCAACTTTCATCCAAACTTGTTTCTGTTTTCTGCTTTTGGTTGAATATCCGTTTGGCAATACATATACTCACTAGTCTTGGCAGCCAGAACGAACGAGTTGGTGCCGGTGGATTGTACAGTGTACCCAGACTCTGTGGGGTAGTAGCACCATGGGGTGCCAGTTGGGGAGCCAGCCTGAAAATCGAGTCGTTTTTCATCTTTGTCCTTCTTTGCCGCTTTTAAACTACTCACACTTCGAAGAATAGGATTTATGTAAGATTTCAAACTTTTTCTGTTTCTTCGAATCTAGAAAACTCTGAGAGAGTTTCTACCATTAATAAGGTAGTATCTGGACTTTAACTGATAAACCACCCCAAATTTTTATTATCCAACTGTCAATTTTGTTCACTATTCAGTGAACTATCGTTTAGTTGTACAGTTTTCAAGTACTCACCGGTGCCTCTGTCCAAACGCATCCTCTCGCTTGACACAAATCCGAAGACGCTCCGGGCTCCGGGAAACAGTCCACACGTTTGCCAACGTCCACGGTTTGTCCGTGCGAGCCATGGAGCCCTAGGTAGAGCAGGGCAAGGAGCAGTGCTCCTTTCGAAGTGGTCATTACTGCAAAATCGGTACGTCTAGCTTCTCTGCGTCTCTCTCTCTCTCTCTCTATCGCTCAAAAAACGCAACTAAAAATAGCGTTACAAACAGAGAGAGCGCAGACAGTCTCGCTTCTTTGCGCTCTCTCCATTCCGTCTATTATTTCTTTTGAAAAGTCTAGTGAAAAAAAAAGAAAACTCAAAAATGTGCATTGAAAACTTCGAAAATGCCGAATGCACGTGTCTCTCCAAAAAATGTTGATAAGAAAAGAGAAAAATGGGTCTCCTCCCAAAATTTTCTTATCACAGAATCAGTCAGTCCAAAATTGTTTTCTGTTTCTTGGTGTCATCAGAGAAAGAGAGCAGTGGACATTGATTCATCTCTTAACACACATTCAACAAGGGAAGGCAAAAAAAAGAAAAGAAAACTCGGTGAGCTACAAAAGGGGGCGGAGCCTCCTAAAAATGGGGTCCAAAAACGG
Organism: Caenorhabditis sp. 40 LS-2015; assembly: GCA_900536305.3. NCBI lineage: Eukaryota > Metazoa > Nematoda > Chromadorea > Rhabditida > Rhabditidae > Caenorhabditis > Caenorhabditis tribulationis. The sequence goes on from LR543302.1 coordinate 79,623, forward strand.
GGGGACAAAGTTGAAAAAAATTAGAGATCACATCAAAATTGGGATCGGAATGGGGGGAAATAAAGTGTAACAGAACAATGAAACAGAGCTCATTCATATGGCGGGGAAAGAAATGATGGAAAGTGGCGGAAAATCTGGAAATTTCGAGATTTTTCGAAAAATTTCAGTTTTCCAAAGAAAAAATCGTCTGAAAATAGAAAAAGGAAAAATTTTTCAAAATCTGAAAATTTCCAGAATCTTCCAAAGCCTAAAAAAACAAAAAAAAACTCAATGTGAAAAGATTCAAAAAATTAACAAAAAAGCGAGCATCTAAAAGAATCCATCCTCCTCGTCCTCTTCATCCTCCCCTTCTCTCTGCTGCTCGCCCGTATCCATACACTGAAATGCTTCGAACGAGGAGGCCTCGGTGGCTCTGAACAGACTCCGATCCGCCGCCTCGAGGCGACTCTTCGTCAGGACCGACGTGTTCCTCAACTCTTCTCGCCTCTCGATGCCGTACTCTCTCAGACAATCCGTCGCGACTCGCCGTTTCTCCCACTCCCGCTTGGCGATTCGTCGTTGTCGTTTTTGATGGAGTTGACAGTCGGCGCATAGGGACGATTTGCGGTGGTGATAGCTGGAAAAGAGAGGGCTGGAAATTTGAAATCATTATAGCTGGTTTTCCATGATTCGTAGTCTCTAACTGCCACCAGAAATCTCCACAAAAAGTTTCAATGAGATTTTGAAAACTTCAGAATATTTTGGAGAAGCAGAAGATGCCGGATTCCACTCTGAATAATTCTCGAAAATTTTGGTATTTTTGAAACAGAAATGTTTTTTTGTTTTGAAAGTTTCATGGTGGTCTGAGCGGGTGTCAATCGTGGCTTAGTATTCCGACAACTCGCCCATCAAAATATCGTACTTTAAAGGGACATGCTCGAATATAAGTCAGATTCAATTTTAGTTAATTTCGAACGAGAGAATGTTCGAGGCATTCCTTTCACGTACGGAATCCTTACACTCGTTATTCCATGCAACAAAAGATTGGTGCGCCGCAGGCTGCAAAGCGACACGCCCTGTTTTCACACACATTTCGAAAAAGGGCGTGTCTTCAAAACTGATTCCTTCCGATCAAATTAGGCAAAACATGGTTTCATATCATAAAACTCTAGGTGTTGGATCCAGTTTTGAAACGTCCGGTCAGGGATGCCCGCCGTGTGGGAGAACGTGGACCCAAAATCGTACTACAACGATTACATCTGTTGGCAAAAAATCGGAACGCCACTCGGAGGGCATCCCTGTACACGATAATCCAGCTCCTACACTCCAATACTCATCAGTAAAATCGTTGCAACCTCGTACGCTCATTGTGTCACGCGCAGTGCTGCCTGCAACGGTTTGACTGGTTAAATCGTTGTGGCCCCATGGGCCACCCGTGGGCATCCCTGCATCCGGTTCAGAAATGTCTGGTTCTCAAATCTCTTAGTTACGAAACTTCTCGGACTCTAAAGCTTTCTATGTTAGATGGCCGTGTTGTCGGATCCTAGGCCACGACAGTCCAAAAGCAAAAACTCACGGTCGCGGAAACCTCGAATCATCGTCTCCCTCGTCCTCTGTCCATATGAAGTCTTCGTTCCTTCCGACGTCTCGAATCTCTAGACACGCGTTCATCTCGCCGTCCTCCTCCAGTCTCTCCGATATCTGTCGCCGCCATTCCTGTCGCTTCTCCTCTCGTATCTCGTCAAGATTTCTGATCTAAAAGAATGCTTTTGATTGGAGACTAGATTCTTCTGGAAAAGAGGCTCCGCCCATCTAGAACCCACCCTAATCTTCTGTATCCTCGACTGATACAACTGCTCGGCGTCCTCATTCCGTCTCGTCGACCCGCCCAACTCGTCGATTCCCCTCCGATTGATGGAGTGAATGAACGTGGTGTAGTGAAGACTGCGCAACTCCTCGGCCTCCTTCGTCAGCAGTTCCCTACGTTGCTCTTCTTGTCGTTCCCATTCCTTCTTCTCCGCATTTTCTCCATTCTCCCTCAAAGGTTTCGGCTGCCTGGGCATCTGACAGCGTGCACACGTCTTCTCCAGAATCGGCCTAAGCTCCGCCCCTTTCAGAATCCGATTCTTCACCCTCGACGTCATCTGTCGCTCCGTGACCAGTGGATGCTTTTTTCGAAAATCCAACAGTCTCATTTTACGGGCTAGAATCTTGTCTATCCATTGGTCGCTTTCCGTGTCTGTTTTCACATTTTTGGGCTTCCGAATCGACGATGTTTTCGGAGCAATTTTGGGTCTCGGGAAATCCTCGGGAAACTCATCCCAAATCTTCCGAATCTCCTTTTCGACCTCTTTCCGTGTCCTTCGTCGCCGTTCCTCGACAAAAACCGGCTTTCGTTTCGGAGTGGGCGCTCCGAGAACGTTCTCATCGGCGTCGAAGAATCCGCCAAGGTCCAGGGGGCGGCGGAGACCTGGAAATGAATGATTAGGGGGTTTAGATGCCTTCAGAATCTTCTCTAAGCCTCTAAAACTTCCCATAAGTCTCTAGAAGCGCTTGTAAGCTTTTAGTATCTTCCCCCATTCTCTAGCGCCGCCCCTTTTCTCCTTACCCGATCTCGGAATACCCGTGATCTTTGGCGTCGACGTGGCCGATGGCTCGAACGACGCGTTCAACTGAAAAGTGTCGTCCTCTTCCTCTTTCATGGGATGCCTGAAAGCCGACAGCCTTCGCGGGGTCTTGGCTCGAGACTCTCCCGGAATCTTCGGCTTCACTTTTTTGACGTCCGAACTCGACGGTGTGGAGCAGAATCCTGAAGGTCGAGAGGGTCCCGCCGGGATCAGAGGGGGCTTGGCTGGGGCTGTGGACGTCGTGGGGGCTGAGCAAGAGGGACCACCTCCATCCGACGCCTTCTTCTGACAGTTCATGGACGCTTTGAGCACTTCTAGATCCTTCTTCTGCCGACTGATCAGCTCGTCTTTCGCGGCCAGCTGACGTTGGTGCTCCTCGTCCTTTTTCTTGCTCTGAAAATCGTTCCAGATGATGCCGCGGGCGTTTTGGAACTTACGTCCTTTTGAAAATCGGTCTGCAGCTTGAGCACTTTCTTCTTCTCATTATCCAACTGATCGCGGAGCATGTGCAAGTCTCCGGGGGTGGTCGGACGATCCGATGGCGAGGAGCGAGGTTCGAAAAGGTCGCCGCCTCGATTCGAAGGTGTTGGGTGGCTGAAAACAGAAACTCTCCGACTGTTTTTGCCCAGAGATGCCCACTCACTTTCTCAATCCCGAATTCATACTGCGATGTCGAGCCAGCGAGTTGGGCGACGCTGGTGCTCCCTGTGATGAGTTGGAGAGTTCTGGAAGCGTTTGAAGCATTGATAGAGTGTCATGAAAACATTGCTAAGCCTACTCTGCGTCATCATCACCATCGAGGACTTGGAAATCTCCATCGTCTTCGTCATGGTCACCGCCGAGTGTACGCCACACTTGGCTCTGTGGGCTTCTCCGCATTTTTGGCTCATCGCAAATGACGATGATGATGGAGCGGGATTCGAGGGCGGCGTGTTAGAGTATTCGGATCGCCGGAGTGGAGGAGGCAGGGGTTCTGGAAATCCGAGGTTTGTTTCAGTTCAAGAAACTTTAAGACAGCTGAATGTTGTCTAAAACTCACTCGTATGAGATACTTGAGGCGGAGGCCTCGTCGCCGGCGGAGCAATATTCTGTTGCTGCGACGACTGGTAATTGGATGATGAGGATGGATAATAGCCACCGGCAGGTCGAAACGAGGCAGTTGGAATCGGTGGAGGAGGGGGCGGGGCTTCTAGAAAAATCGATTTTTCAACAGAAAAAAAACAATGTTTCAAGAATTTTCTATATTCAAATGTCCAAATCTAGCAATGTTGAAAAGTGTTGGAGCACAAAAATCACTCGGGGCTCATTTTCAGATGATTCCAGTGATTCAATGAGAAAAACGCACTAATTTCATTAGACTGCGTGCTCCCCGCCGAGCTCTTTATCGACCCGGCGTTCGTCGTCTGCGTCGGCTCGAAATCGTCGAACGAGTCTGTCGACTTTGCGTCCGAATCTGAATCCTCCGCTTCTTTTTGGCTCCTCGTCATCAACGGAGGAGGCTGTGGTCGGTAGGAGATCGATCCGAGGACGGGCTGATTGAAGCTGTCGTCCTCTTCCATCGGGTCCGCCATGTCTAATGGCTTTTGGCTAGAAAATTCGATTCTTACGGAGAAAAATGAATTTCAAGAATTAGGTGGAGGAAAATGAGGATTTTCATCAAGATTCTTCGCGATTTCCGATGAACAAGACGACAAATTTCTTGAATTTAGAGGGAATCCGAATATCCTTCTTTCTCCAAATTTTGAGAGGCCTCTCGAGAGGTCGAAATTAGCCAATTTTTTCATTTTTTTTATGGAGAAATCTGGTTTTTCGATGGCTTCTTGTGAAACTTAAATTAAATTGATGAGAAATTGGTGAATTTTGAGCTGAAAAATTACCGAAATTCTAGATTTTTCCGGCTCAAAAATAAAAATTGCTCATTTTTCTCCGAATTTTCTGATTTTTGGAAATTTTTGAAACTGAAATTTTTGATTAGTTAATATAGAAAAAGAACTGTTAGATAACAATCAGGGGTAAACAAAGATCAACCACTTATCCACAACAACAAAAAAGGACAGAACGAAAAAGATCAAGTAGAAACTCAAAAAAAAACAGAAAATCTTCCAAAATCCTTTTTTTTTGCATAAAGTCTTTATTCTTTAGAAGGGTGCAATATAGATTTGAAAAAAACCACTTAAAACTCTGTGTATACATCAATTTGAAAGCCTGGGAAAAGTTGAAAATCTCGGTGGACAAAATCAATGAAAACTCGTATTTCAGGGAAACAAAAGAATGCGTTGGGTGAATGGAAAGGGGGCAAAAAACCGGGCGAAAAAATTTTCTTTAAAAAATGCCTAGAAATTATGAAGGAGAGAAAACCCGTAGAAAATCAGAAAATCTGTAGGAAAAAATGCAAGAAATGAGAGGGGGAAAAGGAAAGATTTCGGGCTGAAAATCGACTCGCTGGTTCGGTGGAGCGCGGTCGCACTTTGAGACATTGCCAATTAAGAAAAACAAAATCTCTACAAGAAAAGAAGTTTATCGACAAAATCGCAATTCGTTCGAGCCTCCTCAACTTCTAACGCCGACTCTCCAACCCGGCATGCCTCACTGGCTCCGGCGGCGGCTTCCCGCCCCTCTTGTTCCGATCAATCTCCGCCCGAAAGTACTCAATCGTCTTCAAAAGTCCGTCCTTCATCAGCACCTGCGGCCTCCACTGAATCTGCTCGGCGGCCCGTCGAATATCCGGCCGTCTCTGCTGCGGATCGTCTTGTTGCGATTCCTGATTGACAATCTCGCTGGTGGATCCGGGCACCAGGTCGCGGATGATCGTGGCGAACTGCCCGATCGTGTGCTCTTCCGGATTTCCAATGTTGACGGGCAGCGAGTAGTTGCTATTCATCAGTTTGATGAGTCCATCCACCAGGTCGGTGACATACTGGAACGATCGGGTTTGGGTCCCGTTTCCATAGATCTGAAATACAATTGTGGATGAAGAGAGACAGCTGATCAAGCTCTACCGTAATCGGTTTATCCTGCAACGCTTGGATAATAAAATTCGACACCACACGTCCATCGTTCATGTGCATGCGCGGTCCGAATGTGTTGAAAATGCGCGCGATTCGAATTTGCACATTCTCCTGTTTGTTGTAGGCGACCATGAGACTCTCGGCGACGCGTTTTCCCTCGTCGTAGCACGCTCGCGGACCGATGGTGTTGACGTGTCCCCAGTAGGTCTCGGGTTGCGGATGGACTTCCGGGTCACCGTACACTTCGGAGGTGGACGCGAGCAGGACCGTCGCTTTGACGCGTCTGGAATAGAGAATATCGGGTGCTTTTAAGCCGAGTGATTTGCTAGTCAATGAGCCAAAACTTCCAACCCGAACTCACTTGGCCAGCCCCAACATGTTGATCGTTCCCAACGTGTTCGTCTTGATCGTCTTCACCGGATTATACATGTAATGCGGTGGCGACGCCGGCGACGCGAGATGATAAATCTGATCCACTTCCACAAAGTACGGATTCACGACGTCGTGATGCACCATCTCAAAGTTCGGATGGCCGATCCAGTGCTCGATGTTCTTCTTGCGACCCGTGAAATAGTTGTCCAGAGCGATGATCTCGTGTCCGTCGAGCATCAGTTTGTCGACGAGATGCGAGCCGACGAATCCGGCGCCGCCGGTGATCAGAATCCGTTTTCGCGTCTCCTCGTTCCGATATCGGACAGAGGGGAAGGATTTTCTGGAAGAAAAATTGGGGGTTTTCGCTTCAAAAGGTGGATTTTGAGCCTTGACGGTCTACATCAGCTTGGCGGCAATTCAAACAGTTTCAAGAACAAATTTGAATTCCCGCCAAGCAAATCAAACATTTCTTACGTCGTTGGCAACGGCGCGACGATCTCATCGGCGCCGGCGTTGCCCTCTCGATTCTCCGCATCGTCCATTCGCGTTCTCATCGACGAGAGCTCGTCCTCGAGCACTTTGATTCGTTCCAACAGTGAGGACACCGTGTCGTCGGGAATGGCATTTCTGTGGAGGGAAAGATTCACGTTGGAACTTTTGAAAATATGGAAATCTGAGCTTTGGGCTAGTCTCTAGTCATCTCAGCAAAATGAGCCTAGCTGGATAGATTTTCAGCGATTTTCAGACATTCTGATTGCGCAGGAAGTTCAAAAATTCAAATTTCAAGCTGGAATTTCGACTAGATCATTTGGGGCGTCTTTTGAGTAACTTTTCTGGTGGGAAATTCAAATCTTCCTCACTTATTATCCGGCGCATCTCCTTGTCCCTCCTCGTCCAGACTCATTCGCTCTCTCGTCTCCACGACGCTATCACTCGCTATCGACTTGTTAGACGTGTTTGTGATGAGCACTGGAATCGGAAAATCAACGTTTTTTTCTTCACGATTTATCTCTTGGTTCAAAAATGCTACGGAAAAATTGTGAACAGACAAAATATAGCTCTAAATAAGCTCTATCGATAGCAAGAAAGATCTGTTGAAAATATTGACTTCTAGCTGAGATATGGTGTAATTTCTATCTTGCACCATATTTCAACTGTCCGTCAATGTTTTTCGCTGCTTTTTTTGTAATCGAAAAAGCCCATTAAGAGCTAAAACTTTTCTGTGGAAGTTTCGATTCACTCTCAAAAATAGGCGTACCAAAGATGAGGAAAAAGGTGACGAGCGCGGCGCATGCTCCACGAGTGGCCATCGAGAACGAGTGACTACGTACACGTCGGGGACTCAGCATGCGGAAGACGAAGACGTTCGAGGAAGAAGCATGCGGATGGAAAGACAACAGAAGGGTAGATAGATGGGTGGACTCTGGAAACGGAAAATGTTGGACGGGGAAAAATCGATTTTTTTTTCTGCCAAAAATTAGTACGAAATCTGATGAAAATGCTCATCACATGTGGCATCGGGCGAGAGCATTGAAACAAAGAAAGAGTAAACAAAAAGGGAAAATTTTCCATGAAATTTTTCCGAGCGGGAAAGTTGAAATTTTCGAAGTTAAAAACACGATTTTCTGCAGAAAAGCTAGCTCGTTTTTGGCGATTTTCTTTGATTCTGAATATTTGAAACGAATTTTTCACATCAAAATAACAGAAGACAGTAGAAAAAAGGAGGATTATGACGATACAATGTATACTTGTTCTTCTGTTTCTTCTCGTGGGGCATCGAATAAATCGAAAAACGGTTTTTCGTGTATGTCTGTGTGTAACTAACTACGAGAATGGCCTTGTCTAGAAACAAGTTTCCCTCTCACTTTTTTTTTCTCTTTTTCACTCTCTTCATGCGACGTCACACAATATTTTCTGTCTTTTTTGATTACTCACATACTTTGTCTACATTATTTTGAAAAGTTTGGGGAAATTCGTGAGAAAAATATTCAAAGAGAAAAAGAAATTTCGGCTTAAAAATGCAGCAAAATGAAGAAAAAAAAGTAAAAATGCAAGTGCGCTCCATCGGGCGCGCGGTTTTGTCTGAGTCTCCTCGTTTCTGCACGCAAATTGACACTCTCTATCGCCGCTTTTGAAACTGGATTTTTGTGAGAAAATATTTATTTTCAAGAAACTTTCTCTTTGGAGCAACAATTAAGAAAGTTTGAGAAGGAGAAAGGGCTAATTGAGAGTCCGTTGTGAAGTGAAAGTGACTGCCGTCATTGCTGGAGAATCCATTTAGTGAAGCGTAGCAGGAGTAGCCGCAAGAGAGGGCTCAACTGATCGGAAATGTTCTCCATCGCCACCTGAGAGGAAAGAGAACGATTACTGTTAGATAGAGTTTCAAAAGTATACCAGATAGAAAGTCATGAGTGGTGAGAGTGCTGATGGAACGTTTGCTCCCAGAAGGGCGAAAATCACAGACAGTGTAGATACTTTCTCATAGAAGCCCTCGAGGATGTCCATCGATGCGCACCACTTGAAGCAGAAGGCCGTGATTGCGGCGCGGATCCATTCGAGTTTGTCAGACTCGAGGAATTCCAACTTCCTTGCCAGACGAGCAGCAAGGAGACGACCCTCGCCGAATCGCGGTCCATTGAGCTGTGGAAAGTGCTTTTTGAAAACAATGCTCGCAAACAGTAGCATGAGCTGAATCACAGGATGCATGGTGCTTGATTTTTCTGAAAAAAATGGGAAAAGCCAACAATTAATTCAGGAACTCGCGAAAACTAATAACTTTCAGTATTCTCCATATTCTTTCCCCGACCAAATTTCTGAATTTTCGCTCTACCTGACTCCCGCGAATTTCATTCCTTCTGCTCCGCCGTTTGACCACTCTCTGCCACCTTTTTCATCGTCCTCGCAGTTCAAACTGCGACGGTGCACTCATGGCGTTGTGGTTAACGTGCCTGACCATGAAGCACGAGATCCTGGTTCATTTCCTCCAGTTGTTCCCTTTCTTTTTTTTACAATTTTATCAACTTGTAGCAGTTGAAGAAATCCCCTAATAGCTTCTGAATGAGACTGATCACAAAAAAAAAATACCGTACGAAATTCAAGTGTTTATTATCAACTTTCAAAATTGTCAGAATCAGCAGTTAATCCTAAATACGATAACCGCGCGAACTTCGCATTCTTGATTTAATATGATCCGGATCGTAAATCCACAATCCCGTCGAATACTTGACCGAGAAAAACTTCTCCTTAACACACAAGTGATGGTCCAAACAGATGAGAAAAGTGAACAGAGTAAAGAGAATAGAGAAAAGTGCCCACCAAAATGGCACGATAATGAATTCGAGAATAGCGACTAGAACGAAACAAATGCAATAGGCGCCGAAGTTGAATGGATCCGCCGTGCCTTCCCTGAGTAAATGTCCCGATTTGGCGACGTTGGCGAGCATGAAAAAGGGGGCGTAGACGATGATGATGATGTGGAATATCGGATAGACCTGAATTCGGAAGAACTAAATTTGGAGAAAGTCAGAAACAGAGAACTTACATTTGGGTAAAGTTTATAAGCAGCCAGTGCAATATCAAACGCCACAGAGCAGACGATGATTCCTCGTTGGCCAATCAATACAAGTCTCTTCGATTGGACATCGGGTAACAAGTAGTTACCACTGATATAGCCCACACAGTACACATAGATGGCATAGCCAGTGAAAATCAGAGAGGCTGTCCGATCCCTATGCTTCTGGTTGCGAGGATGCGTACAGGCAGGCGCCATCAGCATCGCGGTGAGAAAAACTAACGATAGTTTGGCGATTATGTGCATTGTCGATATTTTTGAATTGGGAGAGAGAGAGAGAGAGAGATGGTATATATGGATCGAGGTGGGACGGAGAGGCGAGAGACGCAGAAGAGAGGTGTTTTTGGAAGCACTTCTGGGAAGAGACGCCCTGGTGACAACCAGGTGGCACCACCTTGGTTTTTGATGGATTCGGAGATTTTGAGGATTCTGAGATAAATTTAGCTCCGTTTGAAAGAGACGTCATCATAGACAGTCTCCATATGTTGAGTGGAGCTCTTCTTAGAACTGTCAAAGTTTTTGGAAACCTCCTGGAAATGCTCGATACTTTATTGTTATCAAAAACCCAGAAATTATTGCGAATCTGTGCAATCTCCAGTTTTGCACGCCTCGGCTCTGTTGATCTTGTATCCAGTGGGGCTCGATGAGCACTGAAAATGTATCAGTTCTTTGGAGCATGGGTTCGACTAGAGCACCTAAAACCTTACCAGGAAACCCGTTTTAGCGTACCCCTGAGAATTTTCGAGAAATTGGCTCATATATAGAACAGAGTTAGGGCTGTCGAATGCGCTAGATGGCTACCTGTGCGAACGTCTAGGAGTCGAGATACAGCCTTCGAAAGATGGTGAACCAACGTGGGAATGGAGAAAAGGTCATCTTTCGGAGCCTGTATCTCGACTTCTAGAAGCTTGCGCAGATAGCCACAAAGCACGTTCGAGAGCCCTCATTCTGCTTTACAAGTGAGTCAATTTATAGAAAATTCTAGGAGGTACCCTACGACGGGTATCCTGGTTAGTACATTCCAGTCCTTGAATTCTTACCGGAACAAGATGCAACTTGGCGTGATAGGTCTTCCCCTCCTTGGCGACCTTCACGACTCCATCGATCGTTTTTCCAAGTCCCTCATTGGCTGACACAACATCGACAGAGATGGCTCTCCCGTGAAGACTGGCCAGGTAACGGTCGACGGCTGCAAACTTCTTGCATATCTCGGTTCTTGTAACAGATATCAAAAAGTTGTCAACGTACACATTGCTTAGGACATAATGAGCAATATTTTGTTAGTTGACCATTTTTTGATAGCTGTCACAGGAATCGAGATAAATTAGGTCAAAGTGACAGGAAAGAGTGCTTACTCCCATCAAAATCTACAAGGGTATAGAGCAGGATCGGGTCCTGATGCTCATGAGCAAACATGACGAGGTTGGCCTGAGATTGTACAGTATCCATGTGCAGCATCCAGTAGATGGTGGCCGACGAGAGGGAGCAGCAGAGGGTGAGAAGGAGGAAGGCGGTGGTTCGCATTGCGGAGAATTGTGGGGAGAGAACGCAGGGGGGAGCCGTTTTATGGCAGGAGGGTTAATCGAATTATTGGAAATGCTGACTTTTACGATCGGGTTCCCAGAGTGGCAAGAAAGTTTGAAGAAGAAAATATCACAGTTTCAAATAGAGTTTCTTGCTGAAAGTTGACTAAAACCAATCGCTAAAGTTATCGTCCATTTTTGAATACAGATATCAAAAAGTGGTCAACAAACAAATTGCTCAGGACGGAATGAAGAACATTCTGTTAGTTGATCATTTTGCGGTATCTGCTACAGGAACTGAGATACTTTTGGTCAAAGTGAAGGTAGGGATTTGTAGCATACACATCCGAGTTTTGCGGAAGTCCCATTTTCTTGAAATTCATACATCTTTTCGCCATGTGAAAGACTGTATTCGTGTTGTAAGGTGTTGAAACTGTTTGACTTCTTCTAGACTTGCTACCTGCAAAAGTTCAGAAAAAAACAGAATCGCGCTCCATTGCACCTTCAGTTCTCCGCCCACTCACCAGACCAGTTGACCCACGTTATCCTCAATTTTAACGACCGTTTTGTGGTCAAAATTCGACAATATAACGTGAAAACGGACGCTCATTGTGAGAATTCAAAATGTTATTTTACTCTGTTTCACAAATCTTTCTAATACTGCTGCATTAATTTTCTAGACTTGCTGGTTTTTTAAAACTTTGTTTTAATGAGAGGTCAAACTAAACTGTATAAAAAAGTTCACAGAGGCTCCGCCCACTCATCATATCAGTTCATCAATGAATCGATATGTTGGGTAGATTTTGACCAACAACAATCGTCAATTATGTTCCACTCAATCTCAGAAATCGCTTTGTGACCAAATTCTGACATGGTGTGAACCCACCCGGAATTTTTTTGTACTGTTTCATAAAGTCTTGTAATATTCTCAGAACAGAGAAGAGTTTGATATTTTGCAATAATCGTGTGAAATTGAACTAAAACCTAGGATGTGGTCAGTTTTCTCAAAAACGTCAAAAACTTCTGTGAATCAAAACGGAAGCTTTTTATTACGTTCAACTTTTCATCAACATTCACAACTCTTCACAAATCCTCCTCCAAACATGCCGAACGTGTTCGATTCCGTGCGGTGATAGATGGAGTCCTTGTGTCCAATAGGAGATTCCTCTCTCGTCATAATATCGATATGTGTTTGTGGTTTTGTTGAAGAACTCCGGTTTGTAGTCTACTAGAATGCACTTGGAGCCACAGTCCTTGACCAGTTGTGCGTGACGTTTTCGGGACAGCTCGAAGTTGTCGGGTTTGATGAGGAGGTTCTAGAAGCAAACGTTTATCCATATTTATCTCGGTTCTCGGGTTAGATATCAAAAAGTGGCCAACTAATGAAATGTTTACAGGTTGCACCATAATTACCCGTACTAAAATTTGGAGTAGAAGTGGGGGTAGAACTCGAGAACCAGAAGATCAAAAGGCATGAAACTTGGCAGAATAATTCATTGGATTATAACTGATTAATTTTATCTAGTCATGTCTCATCCGACCTTTTTTCTCGTTCATGACAACCCGGAGAAGTATAGGGTAAATTGCCCTATTTCGCATTATTAGCACGCAGGTATTGGTTGACAACTTGTTTTATACCACTACTACCTTACAGGCGGAGGTTAAACTTCCAAAGTTTCTGAGTTGTTGCCTGGATAGTTGAGGAAATTTTTGACAAAGGTAGAACAATCCACCATGATTTTCACCCAGCACTAGCTACGGGGTTTGCTCAATTGACCGTTTTCCACTTTTTTCGTGAAAACGGGCATAAAACTCATTAAAAATATATTTATTCCGGGGGTTTTCAATGAGAATTCAACGCCTCGGACATCGAGACAATTAATAAAATATCGTTGGGAGTACCAAGAGGCCGCTGCTCTTACCCTCACAGCAAAACTCAATAACTCCGGATGCGAAACCCTTCTGCCAGCATTTACCCACGAGGGCGTTGACCACCATTGTAGGCCAACTGGAACTCGGAGGATTTTTTTAGTCATAGGGCCTTGTAGACAGATATCGCTGCTAGATCTCACCAAAATATTGAATCTCTAGAGTAAGTCTTGGTCTCAGAATGACACGATTTGTCAGCCAATACCCGCGTGCAAACAGTCACTGCAACCTACGACTTCTCCGAGCTGTCATCGAAGTAAGGAGAGATCGGATGGTTCATGAATACCCAAAAACTATTCGTTAGCGACCAAAAAAATATATTGGCAAGTTTCATCTGTTTCGGCCGATTGGTTCTTGAGTAACACGACCAATCTTTAGTACGGGTAATTATGGTGCACCCTGTGGAACAAAACAAGGAACATTTCATTAGTTGATCACTTTTTCATATCTGTCTCAGGAATCGAGATAAATGTGTTCAAAGTAAAGGTAACCTTACATCAATTCTGCCCATGGAAACGCCCTTCTTCATCCAGGGCACAATCTCCAGAATCTTCCGACGATGGCGTGGAAGGGAATCCAAAATGTAGACCTTGTGTTTGATGTTGGGCAGGAATTTGAAGAGTTGAGTCTTCATTATTTTGTAGGTGGGATCGTCTTGGAGGTTTGTAACGTTTTGGGGCATCGGGTTGGCGGTGGAGAAGAATCTGGAGTGTCTAGTCACTTTTGAAATATTCACTGTTACTCAAAAACAAGTTATGGGGATGAAGACGTTTGGAGTAGTGGGCATATGAACATTGATAGCGATTCAGATTTTGAAGTCGTTCAGAATCTTTGAATCATCAAGAATCTCAGATATGCAGACTTTTTCTATTCAACAATAAAAGTTCACAGTTTCACAAAGCTTTCGTACGTTTCGGTTTCAGCTAAGTATTCGATTTCGATGTGGGATTGATATCTTTCCTTACCGCGTACTTTCAGGTCCGAAAAAACTGGGAAACCGCACAACTAAGCTCCGCCCACGTACAAGGATGTCGTGACGAGAATTGCGCACAAAGTGTGGATCATATTCTGGCTTCCGATGATTTTCTACGGGGCTCATAGAAGACTTTGGCTTTGTGGGCGGAGTCTATTCGGTGAAAAATGATATCCATCAGGAACTAGCCAAAAGCTCTTCAACCAAAGTAACGGAGGGTTTTTGAAACTGTGAAAACTGAAATCTAGAGAATCTCTCGACCAAAAAATCTATGTATTTTCCATCTCCATGTTCCCCTCTATTATCTGATTTCCAACCGAAAAAGTGAATCTCGTCAATTCCTATTTCACTGTTCCCCTTTATTATCTGATCTCGTACGCCGTCTAGTCCTTTTTTTGAGGATTCAAAATGACAAATTCATAGTTTTGGTCTCGGTTCCGGATTCAGGTTTTGAGAGGATCCAAAGGCTCCCGGACATTTCGCAACCAGACATTTCGCAGCCGCGACATTTCGCAGCCAGACATTTCGCAGCCGTGATAATACAGGCGACTGGGCAGGTTTCAGGTTCTGAAAATAATTTTAGGGTTTTCGAATACGCTCTATCTGATCGTATACATTTTAAATTTTGAAAAATTCCAAATTTGAATTTTTTTGAAAAAATTAAAGTTTCGAAATTTTCAAATTTCAAAATGTATTCCATCAGAAAGAGCGTATTCGAAAACCCTAAAACGATTTTCAGAACCGGAAACCTGCCCAGTTGCCTGTATTATCACGGCTGCGAAATGTCTGGCTGCGAAATGTCTGGCTGCGAAATGTCCGGCTGCGAAATGTCCGGCTGCGAAATGTCCGGGAGCCGATCCAAAAATATATCTTTGTCTCAAAACTCAAAATTGAAACCTCCTGGAGAGTCTAAACCTAATAGACGGTATCCTTCTGTTTGTTCTGAATCCCTTACCTTGTCAACAAAAACATGTAGTCCGGTTTCTCCACCCGTATCCTCTCCTCGTAGTCTGTGAAGTTCTTCTGACAATTTTGGGTAAGTATTTCCGACTCCGGGAACACCGTCGGGTAGAGAGGTTCACATCCTAAAAAAAATTTACAGTTTCAATGAGAAAATAAGCGATTGAAGTTCAGGGAGCGCAGATTCAAATTTAAAAGTCGCAGACCTTTCGCTGATCCCTGCAAAAGCCGGTGGACTCTTTTCCCGCACTCCTGGTAGATCATTGTGGCGTGATTCGCCGCCCAACTGTTCCCGATTAGAGCAAGCTTGTATTTTCCCGATGGAGAGAGACCCTGGAAACCGAAAATTGAAGATGGCAAAATAACTAAAAGTGGCGATTATTTAAAAAGTTTACAGTTTCAGACAAAATTTATCAATGATTATCAAGACGATGCGGTTAGTAACAAGTCTCGACACGGACATCCGGAAAAACAGACCGACACTCACCCTATGGCTACACCATCCCATTTGAGACTTTGTCTCATAATCACAAGTCGGAACTCGGAGAAGTTTGCCATCGTGACTGCTCCAGTCAAGGTTTAGTCGAGCGGCTTCGTCTGGAATTTTCAAACTGTTTTATCTCGATTCCTGTCAGAGATATCGGAAAGTGGTCAACTGCAAAATTTTTTGCATCAAATTTTAAACATGTTTGCTGTTGGCAACTTTTTCCTAGCTTTCCTAGTTCTCGAGATATGGGCGGTCAAAGTTAAAAGGCAAGAGAAAGGGGGAGACACAGACAGCGAGAGCGCCTGCGTCTCTTCTATTTGTACACTCTTTCTCATGCCGGTGGGTTGCCAACGTTTGACCGCTTATATCTCAAAAACGAGCAATTCTAGAAAATTGTTGTTCACTAACAAAATACTCCCCATTTTGTCCTGAACATTTCTTTAGTTGACTACTTTTCGATATCTATCCCAGGAATCGAGATAAAATGGGTTTTAAAACTCACCCAAAGTGACATTCCCAGTGACACCATCTAGTCTTGCGAAACTGGTGTCTCCTCCGTTGAGAAGATCCATCAGGTCATCTCTATTAATGACGATTGCATTTAGAGAGAATAATAGGACTATAAGGAGTCCAACACTAGTGGACGAGATTTGGAGGTACCACTTTTCAAAGGTCTCGAATGTCAGGATAGCCAGGAAGAGGGAGAAGACGAGGGCTCCAAGGAGTTCTGAAAGGATTTGGCTTTCCTTAGAAACTGGGTCAAGGGCTTCAGAATCCAAATTGTTGCATGTTCACTCGAAATTGAAACCGAAATCTTTTGAATGAGTATAGTAAGAGAGCAAAATCTTTTTCATGGCTCTCATCATACCCTTTCAGATCGTACAAAATTCAATTCAAGAGTCCATAAATTCAGAGGAACATTCTCTAGTCTTCTAGACCCCAAGGAAGTTCAAACTTACTGTAACTGTCCCCATCACAGGTGAGCTTCCAGTACGCATAGATTGGCCAGTGAATCAGATACAAGGAGTATGAGATGTCGCCAATGTAGACGAGAATCTTGTTGGAGAGGATCAGGTTGTCTTTGGAAATGAGCATCAGGGCGCCGGTGCCAATGGTGATCAGGGGTCTGAAAAGGTGTTGTCGGATTCTAGGCCACCACGGATTGTCTTCAGATTCTCGAAGTTGTCGAAAAATTTTTCACGGTTTCAGGAAAAATTGAATTTCCGTGGGGGAAATCGGATTCGTTGACCGACTTCGCTCGTCTGCAAACTCCGCTACACGAAAGAACTTTCTGCCTAATGTAGAGCAAATCAAATGCGGGTGAAAATTGTTCTGGTGAAACAGAACTTTTTTTGAAAGTTTCTGACACAAACATCGTTATTCTTATTGTCTGACTTTAACTGCGCAGTTTTCTTACCTGACTACAACCGGTAAAAGTACTGTAGGAAATAGAGTAATCAGACCCATGGAGCTCAATAAGATATAGGCGAGTTTCCGAACTCTGTGTTGATCCTCAACCTGAACGGTGTCTTCTAGAAGATTCTCAATATCTTCAGAATCCTGAAGACTCTTGTAACCTTCTGAAGACTCCGAGCTAGAGAGAAGATACACGGCCATTCCTGAAAACCTCCACTCAAGTTTTGAAGCTCTAGACCCCAAAAAAACCTATCAAAAACTGCCAAACTCTCGCAAACACACTATTGAATGATGCGGTTTCTGATGACGTGTAGAAGTGGAGGAAGGAGAGAGATCCTGAAATTTTGAACTTCTAAATTGGAAGTTTTGAGTTGTTTAGACCTAGAATGGAGTAGTAAAAGTGTTGTAATCTTTGTGGGATTTTGGTGGAGAGAAGGAAAATGAAGGGAACCAAAAAGTAGAATTGAATTTCGACGGAGAGAGACCAGGTGTGAGTGAAGATGTCCACTGCCAGGGAGAGCTGAAATAGATTCAATAGAATCTAATCACTCCAGAATTCAAATTACCGCCTGAAAATAGTCCTCCTGATCAGTTTTCGGCCTATTCGACATGAAAAGAAGTGCCTGGACAGCCGACTCCTGATTGGTTTCGATAGCGGTATCCGGGAAGAATGAATAGAGAGAAATCATGGAGACAAGGATCACGAGGAGGTACAAGGGAAGGATTCTCTTGAATCTCTTTGAGTAGAATATAGTTATCAGCTGGTAAGGTGTCTGGTTCTCAGCTCTTTTCAGCAGCATACACATAAGGAATCCGGATAGAACGAAGAATCTGAAATTCATGGGGTCTAGACATGGTCCCAGATGGTTTTGCTACTCACTGATCCACTCCGAGGTATCCATTGGGACAGTAATCCGGAAAGAAATGGAATCCCAGAACCACTATAATGGCCAAGGCACGGATTCCTTGGAGGTCGAGTTGCTTGGAAGGCTTTGGCTTGGGCGGGCTCTTCATTTTAACTAATTTTGA
This sequence comes from Caenorhabditis sp. 40 LS-2015, assembly GCA_900536305.3. Lineage (NCBI taxonomy): Eukaryota > Metazoa > Nematoda > Chromadorea > Rhabditida > Rhabditidae > Caenorhabditis > Caenorhabditis tribulationis. Next base: position 97,497 of record LR543302.1, read on the forward strand.
ATTTTGGGCGAAATTTAGGACTAGAAAACATGAAACAGCAATTATGATTCCTTAAATACATCTTCTTCAAATAAACCTGTCTTGAGCTTTTTAGCAGTTGAAAAAAATATGAATTCGTCATTTTGAAGTCTCGAAAATAGACTAGACGGCGGGCGAGATCAGATAATAGAGTGAAAATTCAGTGGGATAGGGACTAGCGAGACTCACTTTTTTGGTTGGAAATCAGATAATAGAGGGGAACGTGGTGGAGAAAATAGAGAGGTTTCGTGTTCTCGGAACGGGAATATTTTCGATTTTCACTGTTTCAAAAATCACACTCAAGTTTTGGTTGAGGAGATTTCGACTAGTTGAACTTGCGATGCTAATTTGAAAGTTTAGGGTTTTGAGGGACAAGAATGTTTCTGTTTCATGGCAAGTTGTAAATAACTCGTTTTTCACTGTTTTCCGTTAATTTTACCATTGGAGGTGTGGAAACTGCATTCACTAGGCGAGCCATTTTATGAGAAATCAAATAGGAAATCAGTTGAGGAAACTTTGGTTTTTCAGTTTTGGAACCACATTTTTAAAAAACGGAGACAATTGCAGATGAAGCAGTTTGAGTGTCCAAAAATCCTGAAAACTGCCATGTTTGACGAATCTTCTCAGTTTTTTTCTCTATGAAAACCACATAAACATTTCATACTTACATCAAATACTCCAAGCGTATTTATCTCCATAACTTGTTTTCGAGAAACAGTGATTTTTTTAATTTTATTTATAATTTTTGAAGAGGATATATGGAATCGATCGCATACTCAGCTGAAACCGTAACTTACGAAAGTTTTGTGAAACTGTGAATTTTTTTTTGTGGAAATTCGATTATAGACGAAAAATTCAAGGATTGATTTTACAGTCTGCAGATCTGAGGTTCTTGATGATTCAAAGATTCTGAACGACTTCAAGATCTTGAAACTCTGAATCGAAAACAGAGTTATTGCATCAAATACTCAAAAGTCTTCTTCTCCATTACTTGTTTCCGAGAAACAGTGAAAATTTCAAAAGTGACTAGACACTCCAGATTCTTCTCCACCGCCAACCCTATCCCCCAAAACGTGACAAACCTCCAAGACGATCCCACCTACAAAATAATGAAGTCTCAACTCTTAAAATTCCTACCCAACATCAAACACAAGGTCTACATTCTGGATTCCCTTCCACGCCATCGTCGGAAGATTCTGGAGATTGTGCCCTGGATGAAGAAGGGCGTTTCCATGGGCAGAATTGATGTAAGTTTACTTTTACTTTGAACACGTTTATCTCGACTCCTGTAGCAGATAGGAAAAAGTAATCAACTAACTAATTTTTTCTCGTTTTGTCCTGAACATATTGTTAGTTGGTCACTTTTTGATATCTGTCACCGGAACCCATATGAATTCGATCGAAAATGTATAGTGGTTCTTTCCCAGAATGTCATCATCAAACCGGGCAACTTTTGAACTAGTCGGAAAACGCCATGCACAGTTGGTGATGTTTGACAATCCAAAATGTATTCTGTTCGATCACAAATCTATAAGATATTTTTTGAAACTGCTGACATCTCTTCATTTGCTTAAAGCAGATATGCGACTTAACCAGTCGAAAGTTTTCTTTTTGATTGAATGTGTTTTTTGAAACAGTGAAAATCGAAATCCCAAAAATCTCCGTTCGGAGAACATGAAACCTCTCTATTCTCCTCCAATACTTATCTGATTTCCAACCAAAAAACAGTGAATCCCTATATTTTCCATTCCACTGAATTCTCACTCTGTCTCACTCTATTATCTGATCTCGTACCCGTCTAGTCTGGGATTCGAATTTCATTCATTCACTTTTTTTGCTCTTGCAAACCGGCTATTTTTATTTGGGCAATGTTCCTTCAAAGTTTAGAAACCGGTTTTGGAGGTTTTTCTGTTTCAAAAGTTTTCCAACAGAAGATTCTGAAATTTCGACTCTAGTATAAAGTATCTACAGTAGCGGCCACTGAAATATCCCCTTTTGGTTTTTCATGCATACTTTCGTTCAAAGTGCACGTATTGAGCTGAAAATTTCCACAAATAATGACAGTTTGCTCTCTGATGTTTTGGCAAAATTTTGTTTCAAAACTCCCAAAGAGAAAAGAAAAAAAAGAATTGGCAGGTATGTTACGAATGGCAGAAACTGCGTTTAATATATTGCCACATATTGTGACAAAATAATAGAACATTAAAACTTTGGAAAAGAGCTACCCAGACTTTGCAATGTGCTCTCAACTATCACATTTTCGAAATTCTGGATATCAAAGTTTTGTGATTTCTAGATATCTCAGGAGTCCCAGCTTTCCGATGACTTGGAATTTAGTTGTATTTTCATGAGAACATATTGGGCAGTTATTTCCCAACTATTTTCAGGCAAGGAGCCGCCAAACAGTTGAGAAAACAGAGACGGAAGAAGTGTCACAGTGCAAAGTCAGTCGGCAGCACTTTGACCGAGTCTGATTTTTTTGGGCAACACTCTAATCACAAGTATTTAACATTTTCGAAAAGAACAACTCATTTTCTATCGAACCGTATATAAAACGTGTTAGAAAATATGCCGTCCCACCTTTTGAAGATGCTCGGAAAAAAAGTCTCAAAAACTCAAAATTTTCAGATTTCGAAAAAATCACCTAATTTTTTTCTCTTTGGGAGTTTTGAAATAAAATTTTGCCAAAACATCAGAGAGCAAACTGTCATTATTTGTGGAAATTTTCAGCTCAATACGTGCACTTTGAACGAAAGTATGCATGAAAAACCAAAAGGGGGATATTTCAGTGGCCGCTACTGTATGAAGTTCTACACTGCCTCGTTGAAATGATTCTGGTGTTCAAATGCCTCTGTTTCACATCTGCTCCATCTTTTGAATCCTTGGCTTTCAACATTCCTCCTCTTTTTTCTCTGGTTCCGTATCTCTCCTCTCCTTCTTTCTCTTTACACTCCCTTCCCCTCTGCCTCCAGAATCTCCATGACAACCGACTCCATCTTCCCAACGTCTCCCCCTTTCCCCTCCGGGAGACCCCCTCCCCACCATTAATGCCTTCTTCGCCGGGAATCGCCCAACGAAACGCCGTCCACTACTACCAACTGGCACTCGTTATTATCACTTGGATTTGTGTTTTTCAGGTGAGTTCTGGTTGAAAAGATTGGCGAGAAGTATAAACAATTAGAATGTAGTTCGCGATCGAGAATGAATGGATAAGTTGAAACGGAGAATATTCTTTGTTTCAACTTTTCCGGCTCGATTTTTAGCTCGAAAATTACTTACACATTGCAAAATTCAAACAGTAAATGCTCGAAAGTTCATCTTTCGTAAGACTATTGAAACGGTAATTATTTCGGGATCTTCTGATTGGCAAAAGGCAAAAGTGCTCGAAATGCTACCCAATTGTATCGAGAACCGTCAACTTTTTTCAGGCAGTGATCTATACAACTCCAAAGTATTTGAACTTGGACAAAAAATAGTGGAACCATGCCACATGTGGAGATTTTTAGAGAGGTAAGTCGCATAGAAAAAATGGTACTGATTCAAAATCATCTATGCAAAATTTTCGGGTTTCTATGAAACAGTGATGAGACATTAGAAGAAAAGTTCGGCCTGAGAACACCTCAGCTTCTGATTGGAAACGTTTGAACGCCTTTTGAAACAGTGATGATTTCTATTTCACCAGAAAATCGTTCCACTACTTTGACCAAATTTAACTCAGTTTTTGTAACTGGTATCAAAAAGTGGTCGGCTAGAAAATATTGCTCATTGTGTCCTGAGCAATTTGATATCTGACCGCTTTTTCATATCTGTCTCAGAAAATCGAGATAATAAGGTGTTTTCAAAAAACGAGTGTTGAACAAGTCAGCTCAATAACTTCAATAAACTTGGATGATTTTTGAAACTGTGAAAAATCTGATTTCTCGAGAAATCTGTTGACTTGTTATCATGGCGACCATTGGAAGACCGTCTACTAAAGTTTCCGAATTACACCAAAATTGAAAGGTCCTGCGAAACAGAAATATGCAGAAAAATGCTGCTAATTTTCACTGTTTCAATGAAACGGCATGTTACAAACTAGAAAATTGCGTGTTAATGACAACGGAGTAATTTTTTTTGAGTCTTCCAACCACTCTGCACAAAAAAACTCAAAATTCTATATACTTTTCAGCGGTACTGCATCTAAGCACATCTTCACATTATCCAAATGTATTCAGGTTCCTGCAGCAGATATCAAAAAGTGATAAACTAACAAAATATTGCTCATAATGTACTGAGCCATTTCTTAGTTGACCACCTTTTGATATCTGTTGAAGGAACCGAGATAAAAGTACTACAAGATTTGGTTATTGTCATCAATGTTTTAGTAAAGCACTGATGATCTTGGAACTCTTTCTAACTTCATAATCCGTTGAAACAGAAAACATTACACTAATTTTCTGAATTTTTCCCTGTTTCAACAAAACTCCAACTTCGAAGATCTATGACACTCGGCAATGGTGGGACGAACTTTTTTCCACAAGTAGCTTTAGCCTGCACTCTAATAACCTAAGTCAAGGCTAAATCGGCCTTACAGATTCAGAATTTTGAGAGAAATTCGGCAAAGCACTCATGTGATTTGGGTTGTCCAAAGCACAATCTTGAAAATCCTCATTTAGATGGAGTTTCTTTGAAACTGTAGTTCTTTTTCCTTCAAATTCAATCACTTAAAGGGCGAGTAGGCTCAGTTTAAATTGGAAGATACAAAACTTCACTGAACCATTTCATTATCTTCCGAATCCGAGAGAATTGTGAAACGGAAATTAATATTTTCGCTGTTTCAAAAACTTTCGATTTCAAAATTTCAAATTTTACAACGATTCAGTTCTATAACAAGGATGACCGGTTTAGAAATTAGAAAAATCTTTAAAAATTGGAAATCTATTTTGACTTGAAACCCATCTATCCTCTCGGCATCCAAGAGGATAGATGGGTTTCAAAAGGACGGATATGAAGAAAAATGGACCAAACTTTGGAGCTCGAGATCTAGAAATTTGTGCAGATAGTCAAATAGCACACTTAACACCTCAAAATTCATTCTATAGGTGGGCCAATTTAGAAAAAAAAAACACTGTGATATTTTCTAAACCGAGCATCGTGATTCATCGTGCATCGTTGTGAAATTTGAAACTTTGAATTTGAAAGTTTTTGAAACAGCGATAATATATAACTTCTGTTTCACAAAATTCTCGAATTCGGAAGATAATCAATTGTTTAGTAGGGCCTCTATTATCCTCTTTAAATGGGGAGTGTGCAAAAATCACTCAGCCAAAAGATGTAGACCAATAACAGCTCAAAAAATGAGCGTAGAGCGATCCAATTTCGATTTTTGATCAAAAGTTTTCAAATTTTCTTCACGTTGATCACTCTTTTCAGCAAAATTTTTCAAAAACTACTCCCAGAGTGATCAACTTCCTCTTCAAATGGGATAATAGAGGCCCTACTGAAGGGCTTGATGATCTTCCGAACTCGAAAATGTTGTGAAACAGAAATGAATATTTTTTTTTCCGCTGTTTCAAACATTTTCGAATTCAAAGTTTCAAATTTCACAATGGTTCAGTTTCGGTTACAGTTTCGAACTTTTCTCACAGTAATCTTGTTTCCAGCCCATCTACCGTATCTACCGTGCAGCCGAGTGCAGTTGGTCATCAGTCTACATCAAATTGACCAGCGTCTATCGATACTTTCTCCCCATTCTCATCATCTTTTTGACTGATGTTCGTCCTTTTTCTTCCATCACTTTGACCTAACTTATCTCGATTCTTGTAAAAGATATCAAAAAGTTTTCAACTAACGAATTGCTTAGGACATTATGAGCAATATGTTGTTAGTTGACCACTTTTTGATATCTGTCACCAGAACCGAGTTGAGCTAGGTCGAAGAAACTGCTCGTTTCCAGGGTCTCTGGAAGAAAACCAACACATTCCGAGAAGTTCCGGATATCTCGGTCACTGGAGACTTCATTGTTTATGGATACGGTAAGTCCGTTCTCCCTAAAAGACTTTCCTGGTTCAGAGTATTTTCAGGTCATGATAGATCCATTGTCTCCTCTTCCTACGCGGTTTTGAATGCAGCAGCGTCGCAGGAGCAATTGGCAACCTCTCAGATTCTGCATCATTTCTCAGAAGGGAATCGGGAAGATGTGAGAGCATTTTTTTTATTGTTCAAAATCAGAAACAAGGTTTTTGTTTTCTTCTCCGAGGGATGTTTCGGAGCCGGTCTACTTCTTATAATCCGATTCAAGATAAAATCAAAGCTGTAGATTTAGAATCTAAAATGAAAATCAAAAAGAATGCTAACGTGGTTCGAGTTATGACCTCACAAAGTTGGGCATGGAATCCGTAAACGCTAGTGCGAAACTTCCAACTTTTAACAGTTGAAAAAAACAGTTCGAGCCTATTCGATTTCTCTGATAAATTGTGAGTGTATTGAAGAAACTCTTGATTTTCATTTTTGAAGTTGACAACTTTTCTTGAAAACTGGTGTCAAATAAGTTATGTCGCATCGAAGAAAATGGGTCCGAAAGTTTACAAGCTGAAAGGAACCGATATCCGGGGTTGGGCCAGTGTAACTGACTTCAAAGTGGTTGTACAAAAAAATTGTCAACTACAAAAACAAAGATCTAGAATTGCTTAAAACACCCATGAATTTTCAGAGAAATCAGGTCATTAGAAGTGACTTTTTACCGTTTTCAAAGTCGACCCTAGACTTCATCTGATAATAGGGACAAGTTGGGGCGTCTTAACTCGAAAAACGTGGAATTTTTGTTGAATTTTGTTTCAGATTCCGAATCTAGAGGATTGATTTCACATTCTGTCAGCTGATCATCAGAAGTAGTCCAAAGAATCACAAAAAAACGAAACTTTGAAACTGAAAATTTTCCGTTTCAAGTTCAACTCTTGGAATTTGAAACTAGACTTCATTTTGTTACGTCTATTGCTTCCAGATACCCCACCAAAATTTGCATATCCGCTTCCAAATGAGCACTCAAAACCTGTCGATCACCACTTTGATCTATGCATTTGCGTTGAGAATGAACCTGGATTATCACTCGATTGTTGACGTGAGTTTTTTTTTGGTTACTGTAGTCACTAAGATTGAAATTGGAAATCGTATCTGAAACTGGTTCAATGCGAAATAAAGTAGGAAGAAATGGACGGCGACTATTTTTGAAAACTTTTGAAACGGATATTTTTTTTCAAAAAAATTTTTTTTTCCAGGCTGAACTCCTGCTCACTGACACAATCCATCTTCCATCGCCAACTTTTCAAATTCAAACGACCGCCCGTCTTACTGTAGACCAATCCGTCCCTTTTCAATCAAAGGAACACCTCCGCATGATTGATAAGCGTCGTCAGGATGTGGAGCATTATCAGATACAATCAGTGTTGAGGAGAATCACAGAAGCACCGATTGCATTGAAGATGGAGAGGTTGCGAATTCGCTCTATCGATAAAACTTTTAAATTTTTCAGAAAATCCACACTTCTCCTCTCCTCGCCCTCTCCCCCTGCCACACTTTCTCTCTCCCTATTTCTCTCGATCCCAGAAATGGAGTTTAGCTATAAAACTGGCTTCTGGGAGTTGCTCAAATGGTTCTGGATTCAATACTTGGCAGCTTACATCATTGTTGACTACGTTTTGACTTCGATAACCTCATATTTGTTTAGAAATCGTGTATTTTATGTGAATGATGTTGTGAGATGACTTATTATTTGATGAAAATAAAGAGATTTTGGTGATTTAAGCGATTTCCGGACTCAAAAAGGAGCAAAACAGTTGCTCGGCGCTCTTTTTCAATCTTTGGTTACTGTAGCGCATTACATTCTGTGCAAACACCGCGACGCAATGATGAACAGATTCAAATTTCGATGATTTTTCTCTTATTTTTCAGGGCGTTTTTTGATAAATTTTAGGCGATTTCCACCGGATTTTCGTTTCAATTTTCAGAAACTATGTTTTTAAAGTAATTTTCAGACATCGCTTCAAGATTTCGATGTCTCTGAATCGGAGAATGGCTATAACTTCTTTTTCATGTAAAAATTCGACGTTCACATGTCCAATCTTCATTCCGGGCACAGAATGGGATGAAAATCGAGTTGACGAGAAGGCGGACGACGACAAGTTTCTGGAAAAGATGAGAAAATCGGAAAGAGCGTTGATTTTCGAGAGAAGCAAGAGAAAAGTGCGATTTTCTAGAATATTCTGGCGACGAATTTCCAATTTTGTTTTCAGACCAACATCTTCAATTCCTCCGATTCATTTTCGCGAGAGAATTCTGGAAATTCCAAGGACGAGTCGATTTTCAATCCGGCGTCTTGCCTGCGTGTCAAATTGGATCCCCAATGGGTGAGAACTCGAAAAATCTCACTGGAAATTTCCGACGATAGCGGTGAAGGAGAACTCGAGTCCGATTGGGATTCGGAGGAGGGGTCAGGTCTCGACGACGACTTGTTGGATTTGATAAATAAAATTGAGATGGAGGAGGAGGAGGATTCAGAAGAGAAGAAGGCGTTGAAAAGGAAAAACGACGATGACGAAGGAGGAACATGTAAAAAGCGACGGCCAGAAGACAAACAATAAATTGTGTACTTAATTCCTGTGATAATTTGACACTGTAAAATGAACCGAATCGATTTCATTTTTTTTCAAACTTTCCGGTTTCAATCCCAGCTTATTTGCCCAACAGAAATTCCAAAAAATTATTCTTTCCATTGCTTTTTTCTTCAGAAAATTATGGAGGACAGGTTGGCAGATAATATGGACGAAGTCTCCGATGAAGAAGGGTTTCTGGAGCGGATGCACGACTCCGAGATGATTCAGATGATGGAGAGGGAGCAGAGAGAGGCGAGGAATCTGGCGGCTGGGAAAAAGGTCGTGGATCGCAACATAGTTTTATGGAATTTTGAAAAGGGTTCACTGAGGAAATGTAGGCCACGATGAGATCTATCGATTGCGGAGAAGAGCAGCTCAAAATGTCGACGAGGAGCTGAGATATGATGCAATTCAGAAACTGCACCATATCTCAGCATATAGCCAATATTTTTGGCTGATCTTTTCTGCAATCAATAGATCTCATCGTGGCTTACATTTCGTTAGTTAACAACTTTTTCGTAGCATTTATCATTCTCAAGATATAAAACCATCTTCAGGGCAACATCTTCACCACCTTCGGCTCCAAATTCTTCGGAAAATTCCCGAATCCTATCGACGAGTCCCTCTTCAATCCTGCAGCATGTCTTCGCGTGACGATCACGAAATTCTGGATTCCCGTAACACAGAAGCCTCGGATTTTGGAGTACGAAAATGGACACAGAATGTATTTAAGACATTTGGAAAATTCTCGAATCAACAATTGTTTTTTTAGGTTCTCGCAACGAATGGAAATAATGAGACCGGCGAGAGTAGTGCCCGTGCGGCTTTTAGATGAGAAAATGGATCAGGAATCGGACGACGAGGGGTTTTTAGAGAGAATGCAAAATTCGGAGATGATTCTGATGATGGAGAGGGAGCAGAGAGGGGTGATGTATTCGATGGTTGGGAAAAAGGTCTCATATCTTCTAATTGTTGTTTAGAAAGTGATCGGAGCCAGAAGCTTCGAGAATCTTGATTTTCGGACTCCAAAAATGACCGGTTTCAGATCAACGTATTCACCAAACTCGGCTCGGAATTCTTCCCGAATGCAGATTTCATTTTTGATGAGGCCATTTTCAACCCCGCTTTTTGCCTTCGCGTTTCGATGAATTCTCGCTGGATCATCGCCAGACGGCGGCAAATTTCCGAGGAGCAGGAAGAGGAAAAGGATGATGACGAAGAAGAAGAGAATGAATCAGATGACGAACCCATGATGGACGCCGGCGATGTCGACATTAACTTTAACAATTTGGATATGCAAATCGATAATAATGAGGATTCAGAAGAAGAGAAGAAAAAGACGTTGAAAAGGAAGAATGAGGATGATAACGAGGGGTGCAAATATGCGAAGCGTCGACACGATGAAGAATAATTGTAAATTTGACTACTAATCCTAATCAGCTAATCCGTTTGTTCATTTTATATTCTGTACCATAATTCGAAAAATATCTTGTAAGTATCATGACACTTTATATGTAATTTCAAAAATGAAAAAGCAATGTGGAAAAGTGACGCTTTCCTCAGCTCGATCATCCAGAATCGGCGAATACGGCGAATCCTGAAAAGAGTAATTCAAAATCGAAGCTGAAAACCGCGAGAAGAATCCTGAACAATTCATAACTCAAATTTTCAATAAATTAAAACTTTACACATCACTAGAGTGCACTATTCGAACGAAAAACAACAACCAGAGAAAGCACGGAAATTGTACACAAAAAAAAAACGGGGACGACGTCAAATATCACATGGAAGAAGAGCAAAATTGCATATTTCTGAGATCACCGAGATATATATTCAGAATTCGAGAAAAGGGGGAACTGTAGAAATTTGAGGCACCGAGGAGATTAGGGGAAAATCGCTAGCGAGAAATTATGTCTTAAAAATTGTAGTGGTTATTATTGACGACCCAGCAGCGAGGTTGACGATGCGCCAACTGGCTCGAGGCCAAGTTGCTCGAGCTCATAGTCCAAATCCATGGAGCTTCGATCCATCTCGTCCTCATCGATCAGATCCTCATCATCCAGCACATCCTGGGCGGTCAGAGAGATGTACTCTCCGCCGGCAGAGTTCACCGCAGTGATCGGGGCACTCGAGTTGTCCAGAATCTCTTTGAGTCGTTTCGATTTCAGAAGGAGACGAATCGCGTAGAACAGAAGGACGCCGATGGCGACGGTGAAGAGCAGGGTGAACGTGTGCTGCAGGCCTTCGAACACTGGCTCCAGGGCGAAGAGACAGGCGATGGCACGGCCGACGATCCACGCGATCAGGAAGTAGGCGAGTTGGACGGTGGAGCGCACTTGCAGGAAGATCTGGAAGAAAGGAATGGGTTGTGGGAGACAATGGTCATCTTGAGAAGCGTCCAGGAGGCTGGAAATGAAATTTTCTGATGTCAGATTTCGTCAGAATTGATAAAAAGCTATAGGTCAGCTCCCGAGTCAATCATATAGTTTTTAGCGATTCCAGAACTCCCCCAAAGCCTTTTGAATCCTTCTGAAGTCCTGGATATTCTCTTAAAGTAACCAGACCTCCTTCAGAATCCATCATAATCATTCAGAATTGCGCAGAACCTATCCAAAGCCTCTAGAAACCGTCAGAATTTTCCAAAAGCCTTGAAAATCGTGCAGAACCCTTCCAAAGCCTTCTGAATCTATCCGAAGCTTCCAGAATCCCCGAGAATCATCCTGGAGCCTTCAGAATCCCTAAGAAGCTTCTGGAATCCTCAACAAACCTCAACCACAAAAAACAACGAGACCCAAACGGCGCTCAAACCGCAATTCGACACGATGTTTCCGAACAGGGAATTCGCAGAAAACAGGATCACGATTTCTCCGAAAACCGTCACAAGATAGGAGACGATGACGGCTTCGATAGTTCCCACTCGACGGCCGCTGAAAATTGAGATTATTGAGTTTGGAGTGGAGAGTAGTGTTTCTTACGCAAAAACCATAATCAAAAGTGTGATAGTGACAAAGACACAGACCCAAAGGTGCTCGGAAGATGCATTGAGTTGGTTGGACGAGTGGAAGTGCTTCACTTCTAAAAAAAAGGTTTTTTGACTTCAAAACATGGAGAAAAAACTCACGATGCAAGAAGCCAACAATCGTCTGAATCGCCGCTATCAATATCCGCAGCCTCATTCCCAGTCCCACCACCGAATCCGATTCCAACTTTTTCACCTTCGAATCTGGCTTCAAACCACACGGAAGACAGCATAATGCGTATGACACGAAGTAGATGGCGACGGCGAACGAGACGAAGGTTTTGATGAAAGAAGACGTGGTTTCTTCGGCCGACGTGGGGCTTCCGGTGAGGAAGAGGTTGTCGGACGGGCAGTTGGCGGGGTACGGAGGCGTTTCGATGGATCTGGAAAACGAAGCGGAGTCTGTCGGTGTGTAGATTTACACGGAAACGTTTGTAAAGTTTATTCTGTTCGAAAACAGTCTAAACTTTGCGAGAATTGAGTGAAAACTGGAACTTTTATATTTGAAGATAGCAAAATCAGATCGGGCACAAAATTTTAGGTCAGATGGAATCGACGGCTTCTAAGCCATCGGTAGCCAATTTTTCCATTTCCGGTTTTTTTCCTCGTTTTTTGAGAGATATTTTTTGGTTCATCGCTTCCGGTTCGAGTTTTCTTTTCAGGTGTTCAAATATTGGAGATCTTTGCAAAAAATTAGAGAGCAAACATTGAACATTGAAATTTGAAAATCGGAAAACTCAATGGCCTAGGAACCTTCCATTTTCAAAATGGGAAATTTCTAGACCAACAGGAGCAAATTTTGAGATGAAAAAATTCAATTTCAAAATTGAAAGAATCAAGAGTTTGAGCGGGAAATTTGAATTTTCAGGAAAAAACTACTAATCTTTGCCTACAACTCGGTTTCTAGCTTCGAAAAACGATTTTGGAGTTTCGAAAACAAAAGAAATTAGAATTTCAGGTTTTTCAAAGTGCTCTGAAACTCACAGCCTATCGTCGCCTCGCCTCCTGGCCTCCTCTTTACTATCCCGAGTCTTCACGTCCACAGTTATCACTGGTTCTTCGGTTGTAGTAGTAGTAGTAGTAGTAGAAGACGTGGTGGGCTCTTCTGTAGTTGTGGTCGTCGTTGTAGTGGTCGTCGTCGTCGAACTAGAAGTAGAAGACGTCGTCGTGGTGGTGGTGATGGCTCCAGAATCCGTCGAATTGCCGCCAGTGGCGCCGTCGACCACCGGAACGTCTTTCTCCGCGTTCATTTCGGTTTTCGTCTTGGATTTTTGCACGGTTCCCATCGCCACTTCGGGTCTAAATAATTGAGCTCTTTGGGGGACAAATTTCAGCTGATTTTTTCAATTTTTGGTCTGGAAATTTCGACTCGAAATCATGAAAAATAAGCTCACTTTTGGGACATAAATTTTGTGTCTTCCAAAAAGGAAAGTTTTTTTTCACAATTTTGAGTGAAATTTTCAAGTTTTTCGATTAAAAACCTGAGTGAAAGCCCTCACTTTTTCACGACCAAGTCTTCGGTGACATCTGCAATTTTCGCTGTTGTATTATCCGCTGCTACAAATGGCAACAACGTCTTCTCAGTTTCCTCAGGGACCGCCCGTTTCAGCCGGCCGACTGTATTCTGAATCGAGCGAGTGACGATGCTCATATCCGCCAGCGAGCTTGTGGCGTCTGAAAATCCGAGTTTTTCGGTGGAAATTTAGAGCATTTTCACACCACTGAAAACCGAGCTTTTCGCGCTCATGGCTAGAAGACTTCCAGCGGAGAAAACCATCAGCAGAATGAACAATTTTCTGGGCTGTTTCCTCCAGAACGCGAACCAAACGATGGCTCCACCATAGAGCGTGGCGCCGACGAAGAATCCGCGGATGGCGAAGAGGAAGGCGAAGCTGAAGGCGAGGAAGAGATTCACGAGGAGGGTGAGAAGAACGGCGAGGAGGAAGAGCATCAGGTTGGAACGGGAGCAGGTGAGTTTGGCTGGAAGTTCCAGAATTTTTCTCTATAGATTTTTCGACAAATCTCACCACTCCAAGCCCCACAAAACATGCCAATACACGTCCAAAGGCACCCGATAACCTCATGTCGAACCGAGCACACTGATAAACTGCTCGCTGTGCTGACGAGTCCGGCGATGAGAAATAGAATTATCAGAATCAAAAACCGGATCGTCTGATTGTCGGCTCTCCCCCGAACCAGTGAAGCGTTCTGGCGTTTGTTTGACGATAATAGGTTGTTCTAGAATGAAAAATTGTCAATTTTTTGAATCCAGAACGGAATTTCTACTCTATCAAAGACCAAATCCTCATCGTCATCGTCGTCGTCATCTGAAATCGACGCCGTTAGCTTCACATCGACGAACTTCTTGTCTGTTGGGGCGGCGTCTCGTTTCGGACTCCTTTCGTGAGAATCGAGGACTGAAATTTTGAGATTCTCTTTTGTTTTTCCCGATTTTTCTTCATTTCGACTCACTTCCAAGCTGTGATAAAATGTGCGAATCGTCATGAAAACTCATGAAAACCCGTTTCTGCAAGAAAAAATATCAGATTTCTTCCTTCTTCTAATTTTTCCGGGAGCGATTAGTTGGAATTCCAAAAAATGAACAAAAAAAATAACAGAAAAATCGCACAGTTGAAACGACTGTCACCGTACTCTCTTCGTGGCGGGAACCTAAAAGTGGGCGTGGTCTATTCGGGCGCGTTGCGTCCGCGTCGCGGTTTTGATGACGCGCGGTCTCTCATCGTTTCGTCTGCATAGATCTCGTGGTTTCTTTCCAAATAACATTGACGTGTGTGTCGTCGAGACTCCATGACACTCTGCGATACATCCAGTTATACTCATTTTCTACTTCTTTTTCACGAAAGGTTCTAACAAAAAGTTTAAGAGCGAATGAAAGGCTGGGAGAATGATAATCGAACATGATACGATTCGAAAATTCGGAGAAAATGTGCAAGAGCTTCCCATGAAAAGGAATTGCAGATTGTGAAAATCGACTCCTGAAAGAGATTGAGAGACGTGTGTAAAAGTCACAGAAAGTTTGAGGTAAAATTCGAAAATTTGCTCGATTGGAAATCCTTCGAAGGTTGAACGGTTGATAGGTGGTTGGATGTGTCATTGCGCTGAAAAAGTTCCTGTTTTCCCCCTAAACATAGTTCGAATTCGCCGCGTTTAATTTTTGCTTCTCATACTTCCCCCGGGGCGGCTAAAACATGTTTTGCATCCCTTCACGATGATCGATCAATACACGTGAGGCAGTGTGTAATAAGAGGAGAGTGTCCTCCTCCTCGCTCGATTAGTTGTGTGAGTGTGTTGTTTGCGCTGTATGGTGAGGAAGAAGGAGAGGACGGGTCTCCTCTCCCCGCTCCATCTTCTCCACTTTCCTCGTGCGTCCGGAGGGGGGGGCTGCGATAGTCAGTTGAGTGAGTTGACGCGGCCTGCAATATAGCCAGCATACACACATTCTTTCTTCGTGTGGTTGGTTTTTCGCAACGATTCTTATTTTCAAATACAAGAAAGCGTTTTTCGAAAAAGAGGAGCACAGGAGATCACCCCGGAATCGGCACAGAACGGTGACAAGAATATGAATGAGAAAACTGATGGAGAGTATCTGTAAAAAGGAAATCCCTGAAAGTCTTTGAAAAATGTTCAGAAACCCTCGAAGAACCGGATTAAATCGATAGGTTTGTGTCGTATTCCTCTTGCCCGAAAATGTTAGATAAATCGCTATGACAACTCCAGCCACCTTCGCCGCTCAATCTAGACAATTTTCGGTGTAAAATATTCGAATTTCCCTCCCAAAACCCTGCTCGAATTTTTTTCCCAGTGGGCGGAGTCGAAAACGCCGGCGACCAATCGGCGACGTCGTCATCGTGTACCCATGCCTGAATCTCTCGTGTCTCACCGGAATTGAAAAGAAAGCGGGAACATTATCAGAGATTGAAAAACAAGTGTGAAAATCGAGAGAAAAGGAAAATCGTTGAAAAATGAATGGAAAATGAGATCAGAGTTTTCAAAGTTTTAGAGCTGTGCACTTCTATTTTCTTTGTAACCACTTAAATTTCGTCGAATTATTTTCCATTTGACCAGAATTCCCTCTAGGCAACAAATTTCTTATTCTAGACCGAAACAAAAAATGACGGACGTCATGACGCACAAGGAGAACAAAGAAGATTTCGAGGACGGCGAGATTCCAGAAGACGGCGAGATTTGCGACGACGAGGAGGCTCCTCCGAAACCCAAAGATTCGCCTCCTCCTCCGGCGGCCGCTCACGTCGCTCCACCAGAAAAGGCCGTGAGGGAGCCCAGAGAGTCACGGGGAGGAGACAGAATCAGAAGACACGAGCAGAATTCTCCGCCCAGAGAGCGAGAGCGCGATCCGGATCCGTTCGGATCACATAACGAAGTTCCAGATGGAAACGGTAAGTGTGTCAACGACACTCCGCAGTACGGCTTGCGCTGTGTATAGCGGAGGGAGAAGGGGTTTCGCAATAGCGACAAAAATTGAGGGTTCTCGAGAAGAATATCAGCAAAACGTTAATGAAAAAATTGAAGGAAACCTCTGAATAGAATATAGCGATAGATAGAGAATGAAAAAATCGGCAGAAATCATACTAAATATCTCGAAAAACGCCTGAAAAGACGAAGAAAATTTTGGAATTCTAGAGTGATCGCGAAAATAAGCTAAAGTTCTGTTGAAAATTCTCAAGAAAGCACTGAATTTTGTGTCGTTATAATGCCCAAAACCTGAAAGCACCTTAGCGCCAGATAGAGAAGTTAAAAAACCGCGGAAAATTTCAGAATTCTTCGGCGACAAAGACTATCGCAACGGCAACACGGCTGCAGCCGCGAGCTCCGAAGAAGAGCCATTCGCCGATCAGGACTACCGAGTCAACCGCCGACGCCGTCTCTCCCCGTCTCACGACGACTCCGAATACGAATCACGATCGAAACGCCCGTTCTTCGGAGGCCGCGGTGGCGGTGGAGATCGCGGAGGCTTCCGCGGCGGATTTCGAAACGGCGGAAAACCCCGCTTCAACACCGAACATCAAATCTGCAAATTCTTCCGAGAGGGCTACTGTCGAGACGGCGACAAGTGCTCCTACTCGCATCAAGCAGAGGACTCATTGAGAAGGCCTCAATTGTGCAACTTCTACGCCAACAGCTTCTGCAAAAAAGGGCTTCAATGCCTGATGCTTCACGGAGAGTTTCCGTGCAAGGCGTTCCACAAGAATCAGTGCCACAACGACAACTGCCGCTACTCGCACGTTCCGCTCACCGAATACACGCGACCGCTGATTGAAAAGTTTCTCGCCGCCGACGACGAGTCCAGACAGCCCCAACATCCACCCGTCTATCGTCAGAATCCGGTGGCGAATGCGGCGGCGGCGGCTGCAGCTGCCCAGGTGATGGCACCACGAAGGAGAGTCTTGCTTCCAGGAGGTAGGAGAATTCAAAATGTTTCGTGTAGAATCCAAGAATCTTGATGAAAATACCTCAACATGGCTTATTTCTAGGCGATTTTTCGAGTGTTTAGAGCAATTTCCCGCTTCCTTTTTCTCATCAAAATCTGTTTTCCAGGACCCCAAACCAACGGAACCTCTCCACCTAGAGCCGCTCCAGTGATACACGCCCCGATCCCAACTGCAGTCCATCCCTCTCAACTGCCACCGCCAGCAGTAGTGGTGCCCACGATTCAGAGGAATGGTCCGGCGCCCGGATACCTGCCGCATGCCACCGGCGGCTACTTCAACGCTGCGCCATCATCCCGTCCGGAGCAAGTACAAGGTTTACCGCCGCCGAGGACCATAGAGCCGCCGAGGCTGAGCTCTCAGCCACGTCTACAGCAGCCGGGACTGGTGATGCCGCCGCAAGTCGTATCGCATCCGGAGAGGAAGGAGACCGAACCGCCCGCGTTCAATTTGGAGGTTTGTTCGTTTAGGTGGGAAATATTATTTTAAAATGAGCATTTTCAGGACATGCTCAACAAGTTGGCGAACAGTGGAAAGCTGAACAAGCCGAGTCCGATGGTCGAGGAAGAGTCGCCGGCGTCGCCGCCCCCGTTCTCCACCAACATGTTCGGTCTCAACAAGCAACGCGTTACAGTGATACCGCAACACGCGCAGGTCATCTGGGGACTCGTTCGTGTGCAGCGACGGCTTCCCTATTCCAACGTGGACAATGCCGATAAAATCAACTCGGCGGATCCGCGTCGAGCCAAGGCGATCTCCAAGCAGTTCGACGCGTTCTCAACGATACTCGGCGCCAGTGGGAGCGGTTCGATCGTCTCCGACCCACGTCTTCGAGCCAAAGAAGCCAGTGCGAAGGCGGAAAAGCCGGCGTCGGCGTTCGCTTCGTGGATGCCGAGGATGGCATGAGCCTGATTCAAACCAAAACCCTTTTCTCCACTTTCTCATATTGCTCTCTCTCTTTCCCCACTTTTCGCTTTTATCATCGCATTCTTTTACACTACTGGTACTTGTTTCTAGGTTTTTGTCATTTCTCTTCATTTTCTCCTCTTTTGTATACGATGCTCAATCCCCTCCATCCTTTCCCTTTATACGGTGTTGTGTGAATGTGCTTATTTTCTTTTCTTGTTTTGTAGTCTGTTTTCAAATATAGTTACTCTTCGTATTGTACTTGTCAAATGATGGTTTTGGAAAGAAAAAAACTACACGGCAGTTTTTTTAAGAGAGAAGAATGAATGAAGAGTTGTGATATTTTATTTGAGGTCTTTCAGTTGAAAAATGCAGAAAAAATGGTGATCGAAACTTTCAGAAAACACATTTTGGGAGAATACAACTCAATTTATCCTTCGTTTTAGCTTATTTTAGCTGAGTTTCACCTTTCGATTCAAAAGCTTCACAGTCGACTCCTTCAAAAATCGTGAAAGAATCAAAAAGTTCGACGAAAAACGACGCGAAAACCACCAAAAACCTGCCAACCTCCCCAAATCTCCATCTGATGTCTGCGTCTCCCCCCTTCCCCTTATCTCTCGCACCCTGGCGCACACAAAGTACGGTGGACGGCGGAACCCGCGAGATGTCGGCCGCGCGTTTACATCACCTCGGCGCGCCGACCGTCAATCTTCAGTCTTCAGTATGGGTCAAATATTGATCTGCAACTGAATATGATGAGCTCGGGCGATGATCTTCTGTGATTACATCGCACGGCGAGGTGGGAACGCAATACCCGCCTGCCAGCCCGATTCTGACCAAAGTTGCCAGACTAACACTAATTTTTGGGAGAAATGACTTCTGCAATATGGAGTTTTTTATAGAAATCGCATTAGAGCGCAACACCCGAACATCCAGATAATTGTCAAAACTTGTTGGAACAACATCAATTCGATTTCTACTCTGCGAATTGGAAGCTGTTCTTTGGTCGGCCGCTCTCTCAAAAGAACTTGACGACTACTACTGTATTGAAGTACCCGTCGGGCTCATTAGAGGGACATCTGAAGACTCGTCTTGTGACTTTTTGGGACACTTTGGTCCTATTTTTTCCGGCTCTACTATTTTTTTCGTTGCTTCAATTATTGCTCCCAGAGATCAAAAACACTGGTGATTAGTGACTAACAAAAAATCAGAAAGTCGAAATTAGATTCTTGAAACCAAATAAAGCTACATTTTCTCGATTTTCGTAAGATCTCCTTTTCCTCCTACAAATCCTCCGCCGCGGATTATGATTTTTCAAAGAACTGAACTTTGCTTAGGATAATTTTTCTGGTCACAAATCCTACATTTTTGGATCTGTTTTTGGAACTTTTACCGGGAGAGTTCGAAGAAGCAGATCTTCTAAAATTTTCGTTTTGAAAAGGGTATATTTACATTCCATTGAAGTGTAAAAAAGTTTCTAGTTCTCATTTGATTTTTGAAACAGAGATTATCAGAAAGCGAGTTAATCAAGTGTTACCCTTTTCAGATGGTCATCTTGTGAAAAATTTGAAACTGAAAAGTTTTGACTGCCGCTTTTCAAAAATTTCCTCTTCTGAATACCTATTAACCTTTGAAATGTTTATCAAGTTCATCAACCATGCATTTCCAATTCATAATGGCTTGGTAGATCAAAAAAGCTCATTCTGTTGCCTAGCTCCCCTCTGACTTCCCCTCCAGTCTCGGTTAGAGGACAAAGTCTTTATTTTTTAAAGTCATAAGAATTCTTGACGCTATACAGTATAGCAAGTACAGGATAATAAATCTCGCTTTGAAATAGTGCCCAGAAATTCACTATTAGGGGCTATATTGTTTAAGCTGCTGAGAACTGGAGTTCTGTCAAAATTGGTTTTCTCTATCAAAAGTATTTTTTGAATTTTTGAGAAACAGTAAATTTATGAACAGTTTTGACTGGTGATTTTCAGGGCAAATCTCAGAAGTTCAAAAAGAAAATAATCGATGATCTTCATTTCTGTATTTGACAACTTTCCGGCGAAATCGCTATCGAGTGGGTGATGACGTGTCAAAGAGGAGAGGATTACACATATTTGAAAGTAGCATTGGAATCATCCGAAACTCGAGGTAATGGTACTAATGGCTCCATAACTTGCTTGGTAGCAATTTTTCAGAAAACTTGTCAACTAGAAAAATGAAGATCTAGAGTTGCTTAATACATCCCCAGATTTTCAGTGAAATCGAGTTCAACTGCTCAAAGTTTACAGTTTCGACAGGAAGACAATATGAAAAAGTTCTGTAGACTAATACAATGATGATGTCTTGTGTTTCAAGCATCGAGTTGAGCTTAAAAAAAAGAATAACTTGCGATCGCTCTATGGACATTTAAAAGAGCTAGAAATCGAAAAATTCTGGTGTTCGTGCCGAAAAAAAACCGGTTTTCTATCAGACCAGTCTTGTGTTAAAAATCAACTGAAACGGTAACTTTTTATCACAAGATTACTGTTTTCTGTTCCAGACTATTCCAATGTGTCATTTTAAACATATTTATTAAAGGCTAGAAATGCCCCAATAACAAAAAAACAGATTCCGCGCAATAACTTTTTCTTGTGTAACAGCAATATTTCGGCCAAAGATTTTTTTTTCATTTATGCCAGACTTTCAAAGTCTCCTCAATTAGATCCTCGTCGATGAGTTCACATTTCCGAAAATCTTGCGAATCTCTCTGCCAAGATTCTTGAAGAATCCTCGCTTGACACGATGGTGCTCCTCATTGGTTTGGATTGACTGAAAAGTACTTGGTTTTGAGAATCGGGGCTGAGTTTTTGAGTTGTTCTCACTTTCCATATCCAAGTAATTGGATTGCTTACCTGAGAAGTTACTGTAGCAATCAAAATCACTGCAAGGAGGCAATAAACTAGAACAAGTTGGAATTTCATTTTGACCAATTTCGAGCACTTTTTTTTACTGTTTCACAAAAGTTTTTATACCCAAATTGTTTGGGGAAGTTTGATTTCGGTCAGTTATCATCTTCGAGTGTTTATTTACTTTCCTACTGTCCAGTTCCTTATTATCTGTTCGTGAGTTTGAGGGAGGACAAATATTGGTGTTTTTCAATGGTCAACTTTAAGCAGTTGAAAAATTTGTTCCGATTACTCGGTTTTTCTGAAACTTGGTGAATGTATCAAACCGAACTAGATCTTCATTTTTGTAGTTGACAACTTTTTCTAAAAATTACAATTAAGGGAGTTATGCCTCGTGGAAAGATTCAAGAATTTTCTAGAACAAAAACTTGAGGTTGTGTTTTTGCACGCGCTGTAACTGTCTTGTTCGTGGTCATATGAAAAGTTTTCAACTACAAAAATGAGAATCTAGAGTAGCTTCATACATCCACCAAGTTTTGGAAAAATCGGTTATCCGGGATATGCTTTTTCAACTGCTAAAAAGTGGAAATTCAAAAAAAAGGAACAATTGAAAGATATAAAAGTTCGAAAGTGATGGTTCTAAGTTGAAACTGTGATTTTTTAGTTTATGAGCTTTTTGTTTTATAGCCAATTTTAGCGCTCATGCTACAAATTCTAATTCCGGAACAACAGAAAAAATGCAAAGTTCAAAGCTTCACCGAAACCGAAGAAAATTGAATGGTCTTCCCGATGAACCCCTTCTCTTTCTCCCTCTGAAACAGAAAATTTTTGAACTAGTCGACATTCTCTGCTCCTTCATCATCGTTCTCCCAAAAAGTC
Source organism: Caenorhabditis sp. 40 LS-2015 (assembly GCA_900536305.3). Classification (NCBI taxonomy): domain Eukaryota; kingdom Metazoa; phylum Nematoda; class Chromadorea; order Rhabditida; family Rhabditidae; genus Caenorhabditis; species Caenorhabditis tribulationis. The sequence continues at coordinate 119,293 of LR543302.1, forward strand.
ATATTCCAAGAACATCTTTCTCTCTGAATATGTATCATTATTATGATTAATTCATGTTCTCCTATAACGTCAGAGACCAAATTCTCGAAAGTTTTGCAAAATATGTTAGTAGCTCTCACTAGTCAGATTATTCGTTTCCCTCAAGTGGTCACTAATTGAATCGGAAACCAGAGATTCGAATCTAGAGATGGGCTTGAATTCCAGGAATTTTTTTTTTCGAGCCCAACTTTTATTGTCTGTATCTCAGGACCCAGTTGAGCTACAATACTCAAAGTTATACCATTCGATGGGAAATTTTACGCTGATTCTGAAAAATACAACAATAAAGCATTTTTGATAGCGGTGATGATTCTTGAGTTATATAGATGTTTCTCTCCGTTTCTATCAAGTCTAAATTGAGTAAAAAAAATCAAAATTTTGTTCTCATTTCGGAAATCCTTGAAACTGAAATTTTTCTCTCGGAATTTTTTGATCTCTAAAAAGTCCCCGAAACGTTCTGAATCCAACTCCCCTTATCCAATTTTCCCATTCATCGCTCTTCTGTTTTCCTCACTTTTTGTTTCTATTTTCACCCTTTTTCGGTCACATACATATTCACACTTTTTGTGCGCCCATAATAGCCTTCGTTTTGAATGTTTTTTCTTCAATAAGAGACCTGAAAACGGAGAAAAAAGTGGCAAGTGAGGCGTATGGAAATCCTCAATATCCGTTTCGATGTTTCTCTTTATTTGAGCTTTGACGTCGATACGTTGCATCCGGGATTATCCGTTCATGTGTCCCGATGAGGAGCTGTAGCTGGATTAACGTCCATTATTAACATTTTCAGTGGCATTTTCGTATATAATTTTGAAAGTCCCGAGCATTCCTTAGGTACTAAACTCCTGAGCACATCTCTTTTTCTTGAAACAGAAAAAATTTTCGCGGTTTTTTCAGGAGTAGTTTGCATTTTTGATCAGCGAGTTTCCCACAAAATGTTAGCATCAAATCCAGTCGATTCAAACTCAAACTCACTTTCTTGAGAAACAGTAAAATCTTGGTTATTCGGTTCGATCACATTGCAAAAAGCGATGAGCCAAAGTTTACATTAAGAACGACCATACTAAAAGAATATAAGGCGATGACTAGCGACGCTGCGCGTCGCTGGACACGGCTGCGCCGTGTTACTGGTTGTAAACTGTCAACTTGAGCTCAGAGACATTCAAATAGGATTTCAACAGAATTTCAAAATATAACCTAATCGTTGTTGCCTCCGATAAACGAAACATGAGGAAAAACAACAGAATATATTCTGGTTTATCTAAACGCAATCAGATGAGATTTCGACCGCTCAGAGGGTGGGCCTTAGTCCCAGTCATATCATCATCATGTTACTCATCACTGAAAACATTGAAAAGAATGAACACGTCGAAAAATCGAACACTCTTGCAAATTGAAGATTTCTGACCAGTGTATATTTAGGCCTGGTTGGGGGTGATAGAAATGGTCATAAGTAGTCTAAAACTTGATCGTAGTTCCCAAAAGTTGGTATTCCATTAGAAGACGTGATGAGCAATAACATATCCAAAATTCAACCTTTCTTATCAAAAAATTTCTCAATACAGAGAGTTAGAAAATAGTCTCCAAGCCAAAAATATCTTGTATCGCTCGTCTTCAAAAATTTTTCAACTAAATATTGTACAATTTTTACATAGATCGACGAAGCTTTTTATTCTGAGTCCATTTTTAACGTAATATTCGCTCAACTCCCAAAACGAAGCAAGTTATGGGCGAAAAACCGAAGTGGGCGGAGCCTAAAATTTTTTCTGAAATTCGAAAAAAATGTTATAGATCGAGAGAGCGTAAAAAGTTATGATGAAAGTCAAAAGTCTCAAACCGATCCATCCACTGGTTCTCTCAAACGAATAGAAAAAAGGAATTTTTCGAATTTTTGGCGACTCGTGCTTTCCGGCTCACCATGGACCCCAAAATGTTCCAAATCATTCGAAATTTGATAGACTCAGAGGCCCTATGTGTTCAAAGAAAAAGAAGAAAAAAGTTTTTCAAAATCTCCAATTTGAGCCGAGTTATTAATGGCCAAAGTTTGTGACAGGTTTTTTCCAGATTTTTTTCCACGCTTCTACTCCGCCCACAAAATGCTTCCCCTATGTTTTCCGCATTTAATAAGAGAGCGTAGAAGACTACTCTTGATCCTTCTAGACAGGGGGAGGATTTTTAAGGACGAAGAGCAGTGTGCAAGCAGGTTCGATTCAAGGGGTTATTCCACAGGTATCTTGGTCTAGATCGAATACAGTAATCCGCTATTTTCGAGACTTTTCGGTCATTTTGCGACGGGTTCTTGCTCTTCTATTCATCGGTCCAGGATCAGTTTTCAAAACTCACCGAAAAGCCCGAAAAGAGATTTTCGAACCCGAATGAAAAAATTCTCCGTTTCAAAAACTGTTATATTTCTTTCTCTCAAAATATTGAATCGGTCCGCAATGGCAACATAACTCAAGTTCTCTTTCCGAAATTCCTCTACTCACCTTTTCTGATTCAATATATTTTTTATTAAATTTCATAATTTTTCAATTTTTCAACCCAAAGTCAGCTGGGTAGAACGTCTGAAGACCGAGTTATGCGCTTTGGAAATTCGAAACGATTTCTTCTCGAACTTTCAACAAAAACTTTTTCTGTTTCAAAAGTTATATTTTATATCGTTTATACAGTAATGAAGTAGTCCCCAATGCAGGCACATTTGTATTCACCTCTTTGAAATTTCCTCCCTCCCCTCACTAATTTCATTCACACGACACATGGCGACGGGACCATATAAAAAGTCTGACAACAAGTTCAAAATAATCCTCGAAAAATCTCACAATTTTTGAACTTGAAAGCAGCTCTCTCGGTTTCCTAGGAGCGGAGATATAAGGCTGTGAAGTTTTGCGTAGACAGCGTGCGGGAGTGAGAGACGCAGACAGTTAGAGTGTCTGCACCCTCCCCGTCCAGCACACTCTCTCGCTGCCAAACTTCAAAAAACTGTATCTCGGCTGGAAATCAAGCTGGAGAGCTTGTTTTTTCAAAGATTTGTAGCATTTCAAACGGTTATGTTTTCTTATTTTTTAAACTTGAAAAAACACAGTTTCAAAATTCTTTGGAGTTCAAATTTTCACTAAATTTACACTTTCGAGTTTATTTGCAACCCTTTCCTAATGACGTTTCCCCTTCCAATTTCTGTTTCAAAAACCCATCCAATCTATCTTTTTCCCATTTTTCCAAAAAGCCAAAAAGTAAGTACATGATGACATGCGGAACTAAACGACTCCTAACTTTTCCCTTTTTTTGCTCCAAAATGATGAGTACTCTTGAACTTGTGCTTTCAAACTAGTCTATCCCTTGCTCCCTCACATTTTCCGAGCAGACATCCTTAGTCTGCAAAGTTTCTCAGTTTCTGATAACTTCCCTCCAGATCTAATTATGCCAATCAGCTCACTGAGCAATCGACTAATCATGAGCAATTGATTATAGGCCACAAGAGGCGGAGACTAATCAATCAAATTTGAGATAAGTAACTCAAAGTCTTATGACTTTTTGAAATTTCCTAATTTTTTGGTCTGACGTTTTGTTCATTCTACCGTTAGACCACTATCATGGACAACTGCTACTTGATTTCATGTTTTCCTTGAAACAGTGAAAAAAGTTTCAATTATGATATTTAAAAAAGACATTACAGAAAGTGAGACTCCGCCCACTTTCGAGTACAAATAACCATACTTCACAAAAAGCCATCATTTTTGGCGAATTTTTGGAAAGAAGTTTCTAAGTTGGGTTGGTTGAAAAATAGGTTAAAATTGATCTCGAATAGGTTTGAAAATTTCATAGTGTATCCAAAAAAATCTAGGGCTCGACATCCGATCAAGTATTGTTCTTCATGAGTTTTAACGATACTTTAGTAGAAAGCTGAAACAGTAAAAATTTGAGAAATTTGATAGAAAAATTGAGTGATTTTTGAGTCCCCACAAACTAAGACGAAGATGCCGAAAACTGACTTTCAGTGTCAACTATACCTAAAACAGAAAAATTTCTAAATTTGGATCACCTACAAACTATGAAAGCTTCATGGAGAATAATGCACACCCGGAAAAGTATCCAAAATGATGCCAATTTCCTGTCCAAAAAGGGTGACCAAAAATAGAGTGAAAAGGAAAGAAGATCGTTTTGAAAATTTAATTTTGAAAAAGAAGGAGAGGGGTAGGGGCGTTTTTTAGGAACATGGCTTTTGGGGGAACTTTTCCGACAATTTTAGTCGACCTAAACTCAAAACGTTCGATGGGCTTTGGAGCAGTGATCTACAGAGACAGAAAGAGATAGAGTAGAAAGATTGGAAAGAGCGCAGAGATTCTAGTTTCTCTGCGTCTCTTCATAGTCTCTTCAATCCCTTTCCTTCGAACTCCTTGATTGATTGTTAACAACGTACAGATTTTTCTGTTTCAAAACGTATTGAATCCGAAAGGAGTGCATGTATCTCCGATAGGTCGAGTATTTTGCTATTCATCTTTTTTCTTTTGAAAAAATTTTCAATTTCAAAATCTATTTTTATTTCAACGTCACGGTGCTGATGTAATAGGACACTTACAGTAGAAAAAGAGACGGCAGAAAAAAGATGTAAGACTTTAAATGTAAATGATCATGAAAAAAATTGGTCATTTTTCCAAATTTTTTCCGTTTCAAAAGTTTTCCATTTTCTGAATGTTACACTACTCATCTAGTCCGCAATGGATGCACCGATCATTTGTCTCAAATTCCTTCGATTCTTCAGCCGATCATCAATTTCAGATGACCCTCGAAACCCCTCCGTTTCCCATCTAAAGTAAAGGAAAAAGTTGTTTATCTAAACAACTATTTTTCCGGGAAAAAACATCGGCTACTCCTTGTTTGTGTTTATGTTTTCGCGTAGTTTTCGGAGAACTTTCTTCGACTTTTTGGCTATAATTTGAATGTTCACACGTCTGCAACTAAATAATCGCCTAATGACTTTGTCTAAACTTTAAAAAATAATTTTGAAACAGAAAAATATTTCTGTTTCATTGGAACTTTTTGGATAGCAAACTTTTATTGATGATTTATTAGTAAGGGAAAAATACTTCTGTTTCATGGGAACGTTTTTTGAATACTGAACTTTCATTGTTGATTCGTGTGTAGCACTACTAGTTCCACTTTAAAAAATTATGACCATTTGTATGGGAGTGAATCCATAGCGTAGAAGCTCCGCCCCGAAAGATTTTGTAGGGAGATTCGCCAGTGGCCGGAATACTTATCCTTGTTCATATTATTAACCCACATTTTTAACGGGAAACTACAGAAAAAACTCAAAATCCTCAGGAGTCAAATATTGTGCAGAAACTGTTTCGGACTATTTTGATAAATTTTCAAACCTTTTCCAAGAATCTCAGATTCCTTTCATTCCAGAATCCTCTTCCTCCATCTTCCAGTGTTCCTCTCTCCCATCCCTATTCTCACTTCCTTCTTCTCGATTACTCACATAATTCAACCAACTCCTCCTCCATTTCTTTTTGTCTCCACCCATGAATATTCAATTTTCGACGTCCAAAAATGAGGAATAATGGAGAATAGGGGGAGAAGAAGAAGAGGCAACAAAATAGATCTCGGCTTGAAATCAATCGGGTGAACAGAGCAAAACAAAGAAGAAGAAGGAGGATCTTGAATATCTTCTAATTTGATCTTCCTCAAAATTAGAAGTCTCTGGACTCATTCTGCGTTTATTTTGAGTTTAGAAGAATCCTTCCGTTTTCAGTGAATCTTTGCAACCACTTTGATCAAATTTATCTCGATTCTTGTAACAGATATCAAGAAGTGGTCAACTAACAAATTGCTCAGGACATGATGAGCAATATTTTGTTGGTTGACCACTTTTTGATATCTGTTACAGAAAACGAGTTAAATTGGGTCAAAGTGACCTAGAGCCTTACAGTCTCGTTTCTCTAGTTTCCCCTGATCTTTTTAAAACTCCACTGTTTCAAAAAGTCACATATTGAGTTATTCATTGTTACAGGAATAGTCACTTTGTTGCATAGTTGCAAACGGGCCGGCCCGGGCAGATGGCGGGCCGGAAGATAACTCGGCTTCAGAACAAGATAATTGGACGGATTTAGTAATTGCTCAGGACATAATGAGTAATACTTTGTTTGTTGATCATTTTTTGATAGCTATCACAGGAACCGAGATAACTCGGGTCGTAGTGAGGGAAGATTATTCGACAACTGTTTGATGTCCACGACATCTAAACTCTGACAGACTTTATTAGATTGATCATTGATATAAGAGATTAGATAAAATCTTTGACAATTTCCGACATTACTCACTTAGTTTCTGTGAAACCGAAAACTTTTTCTACTTCTAATGATGGTTCTGTTTATCAGAAAACCTACGATTCTATTCCACATTGTCAATTTTTTTTCTGCTTCAAAGTTCTCTTTAGTACCTTTGACTCTTCTCTGGACATTTTACATCGACAACACCCAGTTCCACCTTCCTTCCAGACATGTTTTATTCCCTGTGATTCTCTATGACTGGAACCTATTCAAACTTGCACAAGAAGTGAGATACCCGGAACCTGGACATTTTACATGAAGAGAGTTTAAATTTCTGGGAAGCAGACTCCACGAGACTCTATACATAAACATTGGGGGAAGAATCAGAGATCAGAACGATGCCGAAAACCACTGGTAGATCAAACCTGGACTCAAAACTAGAGAATGATCTACCACTTCTAAAAAGTTCTTCTAAAGAGTGGTAGATCAGTTTCAACCCGAGGATTGAGACTTGCAGCAAAGCGTCCAGGTAACGAAACCGGGAATAGATTTTTGCATTGTTGTCAAGTTCTTGGAACCAAAAACTGAGGAACAAAAAGACTTCGAGTTTTCCGTTTGATTAATAATTTATAACGGAGAGTGTTCTCATGTTCGGGGTTTTGTTCTTTGACGATGACGATTTGGTTTTTTGAAAGTTTCGTTCCAGTTTTTTGAAAAAACGAAAGCTCAAGAAACATGTATTGCTAATAAGTTTAAGTAAGCAACATCATGATTGCCTGAAACCGTGAACATTTTCAGAAATAGTGCAGAGAAAACGGAGAGTGCAGAAACAAGACAAAGGTTTTGTTAACTGTTTTCAATGAGTTTAGAAAAAATTTGAACAGCGAAAATTTCACAGTTTTCATTTGAAAAATAGTTAACTTGAGGTCTGGAAAAATTACTCCTAACCACCCAATTTTTCTCAAATTTCGTAGGCGTCATGAGCAACTCCAGACCTTCATTTTTGTTATTGGCGGCTCTTCTTGAAGTTCGTAGCTAAGTTAGATAGAACGCGTTTACAAACACAACCTCCGAATCGGCTCACGATTTTGAATTTTGGACAAAACTCCCAAACGACACAATGTGCAAAATAGGTCCACAGTGTTTTAGAAACTTTTTTGAAACTGTGATTTTTTTCTTTTTTGAGAAATCCGAAAATCCTTCCCTTTCCTGTAATCTGTTCTCACTTTTTCCCTTTTCTCATTGTTTTTTGCCCCCCGTTTTCAGCGCTTGTCATAATTGTGTTGTTTTCTTTTTTTTCACTGTTCTTTCTCAGCTTTTTCTCCACATTGCGATAACCAAATCATGACATATTATTTCTTGGGAGCCCAATTTTTCTTTTCTCGTGGTTTTCTGACATCTGGGAACTTTCGGGGGAGGCTTGGAGGAGAGGAGAATGTTAGGATGTTCCGATTTTCGAAGGTTTGGAATTTAGAACTTACTGTGGATGTATATAGATTCATGTGGAAGATTAGGAGGCTCCGCCCACTTTTTTTTAGTTTTAGGAGATTTGCAGAGAAGTAGATACTTTTTCTGGGAAAACTAGGCCACATACACAATTTTCTGTTTTTTTTTTCAAAAACCCCTTCAACTTTCCATAAACTTCAAAACCTCGTGCCCGGAATTCCAGAGAAACGAAAAATTACCTGTCTAGACGCTCTATCAACGTTTTTTTACTGGAACTCAAATTTCCGGTTATTTTTTCATATTTTCAAAGCGACATCAAACACGCTACATATTTTAGCGGAAAAGTTTGAGTACTTCTGCTGAGAATCTGAAAAACATATATAGAGTTGGCAGTATTGCTCATCTGTCTAGGTTCGAGCAACCATAGATTCCAGACGCTATGGCTAGACGAGATTGTTTGAAAAAAAAATTACTGCTTCAAAATTTTTATAAACTTTTTCTGGACCTCCCAACAATGTTGAGCGATCAAAAGACGCCATGCATATCTTGAGAACGAAGCGAGCTATCAGAAAGTTGCCAACTACAAAAATGTGCAAAATTGGAATTCGCACATTTTTGTAGTTGACGATTTTTCAAAAGCTTCGACGGTTCTGGAGATATAAGCTTTTGAAGAATTCATGAGACGATCTGACTTTTCTCGCTTCACAGTGGACCGTTTTTTATGAAAATTGAGCCAAAAAACAAAGGTAATCTTTGCTTCTAGCGTAAATTTTAAATTATTAAGAATCTCAGTCTTAACGACTTCTGGAGATCAGAATCATTAGCTCATCATTTTCTTACAAGAGACACTAGAGTTTCCAAGGCGCTCCGAGACATCCAAAACTGAATTGTTCTAGAACACAAAATATCATGTTCCTGGACTTTCAGAGATAAAAAAACTAAATCTTCAAAAAATGTAGATGTCTGATTCCCCATTTAAGGTTTCCCCATGCCCTCCTCCTTCTTTAAAAGCTAATTGCACTATTCTTTCCCTCATTATTTGACTTTCTTTTTTTCCTATCGTTTTTTGCAAACAGAGCAAACCCTTTCTCCTCTTTTCAACCTCATCATCATCATCATCAAAAAAGTTCCCACTGAAAAAGAGAAAAAAAAATTCAAATCGAAAACCGAAAAAATCCGCTCGTCCTTTTTATCCACCCCATTCATCAAAAACATACAACATATCCTTTTTCTTTTTGTGCTCTTTTTCATCCAAATGAGTCGCACTTTTGCTCTTCGAGCCGGCCGTCCATGAAAGCTAAAAATGGGCGGAGCTTAAAAGGGGGGATTTGATGTAATCCCTTTTCCTTTCCGAGTAGTTCTAGTCGTGTTCTCCTGAATCATTCATGTCTTTAGAAGAAGGAGAAGAGTTTTTTTTTTCTGTTTCAACGGGGGAACATTTTGAATGGTCAGCTTCAGACATTTGCTCGCAATTCCATCTAAAACTAACTTCAAAACCCCATATCTCCAAAACCATTAAAGCTATCAAAAAGTTGTCAACTGAAAACATGTGTGAAATTTCAAGGCAAACATTTTCGTAATTGACAACTTTTTGAAATCTCTACTCTCCAAAGAGATATGGGCTCTCAAAGTGTGCGAGACGCAGAGTCCACCGTTTCTCTGCGTCTCTTTGTTCCTCGCTCTCTTCTAATCTCTCGTTTCTTTGAAGCTCGTCAATTTTGAAACGTTCTCTGCCCGTTTTTTTCCCTGCAAACCCCAATTTTTTTCAGAGAAATGAATGGCTCGGAACACATGAAACTATGGATGTTCATCTCAAAGTGTCAATTCTGGATCATCCTCATCACAGTGCTGGTTTCCCTCCTGCTAGTGGCCAAAGCCTTTTTCAATCTCATCAAACGAAAACGATCCAACTATTTTGTATTCTTGATATGCATCATTGTGGCCAATGTGATAACGCTGCTCATTATATTGTTTGATATCTTCAATTTCTCATTCAAAGGTGAGTAATCGGGTCGGGCCTGCCCCCCGAAGAGACGCAGACACTCTCGTTTCTTTGCGTCTCTCTACTAGTAATTTCAAACGTTCGTATCTTGAGAACGGGCACAGTTAGAAAAATTTTGTCGACAAAGAAAATTTGTAAAATTTAGTTTCCTATATTTTTGCAGTTGACAGTTTTTTGATAGCTCTCTTTGTTCTTGAGATATGCGCCTTTGAAGTATAGACTTTCAAAATCTATTAGTTGCTCTGTGAGAATTAGGCGAATTGTTGCGTCAATGCTCAAAATATGCCTGTTTCCACAAAACGTTTTATTGAAACAGAAATCTTTCAATTCAATCCTATCTTGTCAGGTACCCTTGTGTGCAAACTCGAACTCTTCTTCTCCAACTCGGCGGCCTGCTTCATCAACTGGATCTGGCTGTGTCTATTCTCGCAGAGGTTCTTCATCCTCTTCTACCCGATGAAACGATCCTCGCGTGGATTCTTCGGCTTCATGAGGTCCGGCAAGAGGCTGATTCTGGCGACGGCTTGTTTCGCGCTTCTGACGCAGGTGAGCACATGATCCATCTCATTCGAGTGGAGTACAAAATGTTAGTGAGTGCACAATTGTTGTTTGCAGAGTTGGTCGTTGATATTCATCGAAGAGGTGACAATGCTCACTGATGACGATCAGTTGATTGGAGTCTGCGAGCGGGATGTGGACATTATGAGGTGAGCAATGAAACAGGCTCCATTTGAGTTGGGAGGCATGAGCTATTGCGCTCTACTGAAACAATGGGGAATCTTTGGCTTTCAGCGATTTCGGCTACCGTATCCTTGCCATCGGAGAGGCCTTCGTCACCTACGCATTTCCATTCTTGCTGACTATCGTCATGGATTTCGCTGTACTTTATCAGTCCGCAAATTCAAGGTAACGACTTGAAGCAAAATCGGAGAAAAAAAATCTGACAGGCAAAAAAAAACGTTTGAAACAGAAAAAAAAAATCTGAATGTTGTGGCGACCATGTCCTAAAAGTGACTCAAAGTACACCAATTTCTTTAAGATTTATGAGTGTATACAGCAACTCTAGATCTTCTTTTTTGCAGTTGCCAATTTTTTGATAAAATTACAGTCAGTAAAGTTATATCTTGTTGAAGAAGCCTACTCCCAAAATAGTCGGAACCCAAACAGATAAGCTGCACTATACGCGCCAAAACTCTCTTTCTTGCGGTCACACGGAAAAACTGTTAATACAAAAATGAAGATGTGGAGTTGCCCAACAAACCCGCAAATTCTAAGCAAAATCGGATAATCGGGAGCCATTTTTTAGTTTCCCAAAGTAGATCAGGTTTCTCTGAAAACAAACTTTCTGAAGTACAAAGAAATTCTGTTTCAGTAAAAAGCAGATGCAGTTGGAAGTTATTGACACCCCATTTGTGTATAACGCCTTCACAACTTATATTGAAATCTGAAGAAATCGGATTGTCAGAAGGAAAACTTGAAACAGAAAAGTATCTAAAAATTTCAGTTGAACACTTTAAAGACCTGATAGTGAGAAATGGCACCCGACCATCCGATATTTTCGTATTAACACTACATGTTATGAAACATATGTGATTAAACTTGAAATGAATTGGATTATCGAAAAATAAAGTTTTGAAACAGCAAAAAGTTTCCAGTACAGGTCGGTCAACTTTGAAGACTTCAAAAGTGGTTTCCTATGAATCGAATGTCCTGAAAATTCATGGGTGTACAGAGCAACTCTAGAACTTCATTTTTGTAGTTGCCAACTTTTTGCTACCATCACATTCAGGAAAGATACGACCTGATAACAAAAAACTGGACTGAAAATGGTCCAGTCCCAAGCTTGAGGTCTCTCTTTGCTCCACAGTTGTCTTTGAAAAAAATACTGTTTCAGTTTGAGTTGATGGTATTGATGCGTTCAGTTGAAACTTATTTTTTCATACGCATTCGTTTCATTATTCTTTCCATTATTTCCACTGTCTCAACTTACAAGTTGTCGATAATTCAGCATATACTTTGATTCGCAAGTATTTCCAGCTTCGTCGTGATGTCCGCTGAAAACATCCGCTCCGAGAACAGCGCTCTCCTCCATGTCAACGAAACCGTCAAAATCCAATCATCCCAATCCATAAAACAATCGAATCGACGACGTCACCAGGCGATGAGAAGGTGTCTAATGATGGCCACGATTCAAGTATCCCTCAATGCTCCCTACTACACACTACAACTGTGTGACGAGATATTCAGTCTGAGAACTTCCACTCACATCTATTTGTACTTGGATGCATTCTTGTACTTCATCTACTTGACGCAGTTCTCAATGATCTACTTTTACACGAATCTGTTGGTTTCGCCGAGGGGAAAGAGTTGTCGGTGAGTATAACACTGCGACTTCTTAAAAAATGGGTACAATTAAAAAAAGAATGGTTTAGGAAAAGTTGTGAAACAGAAAATATTTTTCGTACTCAAAACTTTGAACACTTTTATCTCGAGAACCGTAACAGATAGAAAAACAGAGTCAACTTTGAAAGTGAGTCAAATTCAATTTTGCATATACTCGTAGTTGACAATTTTTTGATAACTTCCTTTGTTCTTGAGATATGTTTCTTTTAAGTTAAAGACAAAGAGCACCGCTGCTGCTTCTTGTGAGACGCAGACACTCTCGGTTCTCTGCGTCTCTCATCTATCAGCCAAAACTTTCAACGCTTGTATCTCGAGAACCGTTTGAGTTATGAAAAAGTTGTCGACTAACAAAATGTGTAAAATTGGATTTTGCACATTTTTGTAGTTGATAACTTTTTGATAGCTCTTTTCGTTTTTGAGATAGGCGCGTTTAAAGGTCACAGGCCCAGAGCGCACCGAGTGTCTGCGACTGCCTTCAGATAGATCTCGTTTCCTTGTGACTCCTCAAATCTATCCGAATTAGTGTTCAAAGCATCGATCAGTTCCAAAACTCATCCTCTATCATAATTTTCCTGAAACCGCAAAAGTTTTTCTTCCAGACAACCCCCAAAAATGCCGTTGAGCTGTACCTCAAGTGTCACCAGAAGCGAATACACCATGGTCTAATAAGAGTACTGTAATTTGACCCACTTAATTAGATCTCATTTTCTATGCCGATCTTGTTTATTTTTTGTCTGTGATCTCTATTTGTTCTTTGTTTCTATAAAACTTGTGATTCCATAAAACTTTGAACAGCAAATTTCCTTGAAAATCTCACTGTTTCAAGTTTTTTTTATAAGAGGATGACAATTTTCTGGCATTTGATGTTGGTGTGAAACAAAAAACTTTAAGATATTCTTCATCATGTGATACACACGAGTTTTTAGACGCAGAGAGGGATTCAGAATTTGGAATTCAAAAAAAAAAAAGGATATAATAGAGTATCGTATGGCAAATTCCAATTATTCACCGATTCATCAACGTCAGAACTTGATCCACAGCGGTCACCGTCTCCAGAATGTTATCGGCGTTGAAGCAGAGCGGTGGTTTGATCTTCAGAATGTTCGTGTGTGGTCCATCGGCATTCAGAAGGATTCCGTAGGACTTGCGGAGTGCCAGGATCGTGGCTATGGCCAGCTTTTGGTCGGGCTCACGGGTTTGGCGGTCTTTGATCAGGTCGATGCCCCAGAATAGACCAACTCCTCTGGAAAAATGTTTACATTGACTTTGATTTACGCCAATTATATCTGGGATCCAGTTACAGCTATCAGAAAGTGGTCAACTAGCCAAATATTGCTCATAATGGTCTGAGCAATTTGTTAGTTTCCCACTTTTTGTTATCTGTTACAAGAACCCGGACAAGCTTGAGCAAAGGGACGGTACTCAACCAACTTTTTTTTCTCGGTTTCAGTGCATCCTATTTATAAATATCCACTCGACCTAAACAATATGTGACCAACCCTTACCGAATATCCCCAATACACTCGTGCTTCTTCTGCAAATCCCTCAGCGCCACCTCCAACTTCTCGCCCATCGCTTGACTGTGCTCCAGAAGATTCTCGTCCTTGACCACTTTCATCACCGAAATCACCGCCGCACACGCCACCGGGTTTCCACCGTACTGAAAAAGAAATGGGGATTAGGCGATGGTGTGAAAGGTTTGCTTCATTTGCCTTAACATTTCGCGGATGGTGGTTACTTTGACCAACTTTATCTTGGTTTCTGTGACAGATGCCAAAAAGTAGTCAACTAAGAAAATGTTCAACGGAAAATTTCACACATTTCTGATGTTGGCACCGTCTTCATGGCTCTGCTAGTTCTCGAGGTATGAGTGGTTGAAGTCAGGGGGAGACGACTTTGGTAAGGAATACTTTGTTAGTTGGCCACTTTTCGATATCTGTCACGGAAACCAAAATATTTTGAGGAAATATGCAGACAATGCCTATTGAACAATAAGAACCCAAGAACACTTCTTGAGTTCTTGAAACAGTGAGAATTTTCTCTGTTTCATGCAATCTTTCATTTTTTTCAAACCCATTTTCTCTGTTTCACGGTTTCGAGGAGTCATCTTCTCACTCCTAGCATTCACTTCACAACCGACAGGCATACCGTATTGAAATATCCGACTTCTCCTCCCAACGCATCCGCAATCTCTCTCCTCGTCGCCACCGCCGACACCGGGAACCCGTTTCCCATTGGTTTTCCCATCGTGACAATGTCCGGAATGAATCCGTCATCGTAGAGTTGATGAGCCCAGTATTTTCGGCCGATTCTTCCGAATCCAGTTTGAACTTCGTCGATGACCATTAGGCCTCCATGGCTGCGCACGTGGGTGGCGACGTCCTAGAAGATGGAACTTTCAAATAGGATCTGGGCTTTAGAATGAGCTATATGTATGTGCCAAATCCAAAAAATCTTCCTCACTCACCTTGAAATAATCTTTCGGCGGAATCACTTGTCCTCCACAACTCTGAAGTGCCTCTGCGAAATAGGCTGCCACCCCTCGTTCTTTGGATTCCACGTTGTCCAAAATCGCCTTCACATCATCTGAATAGAGTTTTCCGGCGGCGTACAACTTCTCCTCATCCGTCAACTCCTCATCCGCCAAACGATGCTTTCCGCGGAAGACGTCTGGACACGGGGCGACGTGCACCCAGTCCGGTTGAGAGACTGTCGATCCGTGGTCGAATTTGTAGGGGGAGAGCTCCATGGTGGTCGTCACGTGTCCGTGATAGGCGCTGGAAGAGGGACAGCAACGTTCTAGCATTTCATAATGGTTCAAGTGGGTAATGTTATTATTTGAAACCGTAAATTTTTCCAAATAAAGTTCCTCTTTTTTCAAGTTCTATGTTTCGTATTCTCTTTGTTCTCGGCTCATGGGCTCTTGTGATTTGTGCCAAGGTGAAATTGGCCCCAGAAATTCAGATTCTGGCATCAGAATCCGCTAAACTTCCACGAGAAACAACTGATGACTAATTTCTTTTCGTCTTCCTGAGTCCCAACTCACTGCTCAATAACGATCGCATCCTTGTGTTTGGTGTAGTCTCTGGCCAAACGGAGTGCCAAATCGTTGGCCTCTGATCTGCAAATACGAGTTTTTCTTGAAGGTCAATCTATCTATCACCCATTCTTATCTTATCATTGAGATAATACTGGTCATTATCATGAGAGATGAATTCGGAAGTAAAACGATTACTGTTTCACAGTTTTGTTATCAGAAAACCCGGAACCGAAGACGAGTAATGCTGATGGTGCTTATCAACATTTGACCGCGCATATCTCGGTTTCTGGGACAGATATAAAAAATCAGTCAACTAACAAATTGCTCAGAGCATCATGAGCAATGTTTTGTTTGTTGACCACTTTTCCATATCTGTTACGGGAACCCAGATTAACATCATCCCAAACTTACCCCGAATTGCAGAAAAGCACCGTATCCAACCCGGGCAGCGTCGATAGAATCTGCTCGGCGCAATCCGTCAACTGAGTGGACACAAAACGGACATTGCACGTGGAAGTGGCCAGCTGCTTCGAGATGGCCTCGACGACTTTCGGATGGCAGTGACCGACTAAAAGAAGACGTCGAGAGAAAATCTGTGGTCAATGGACCGTATACCATGTTGCACGTTGCTGATGCAGTCGAGGAACTTGTTTCCCTGCTCATCGTAGAGGTACTGCATCGACGCACGAGACACCATGAACGGGTCCGCCGAGTAGAAGATTTGGCATTTGGAACTGAAAAAAAAAGCTTGTAACTCGGATTCTGAAGGCCGAAAGAATACTTTGAACACGCTAGAAAAAATCCACATCTCAACATTCCTTAGGACGTTTCAAAACCAACCCTGAATAAGGCGTCATCGGTTTTGAAACGTCCCGGAACCTTCAGATAATTGAATCGTTCGTGTCTGTGATTTTGGAACTTTTCTATGTCCATTTATGGACGATCATTGGGATCCAGGGTCAAATTTTTAACCGGCAAGATTGTCATACGACTTCAGGAATTCTGAACTTTCAATTAACCGAAACTGTACGAATCATTGTGCTCAAAAATACAGAAATCTTCAGTCATTTCTCGAAACAGAGATTTTTTTTCCCTTTTTAGTGATCCTTTTTCTTATTAGTCTTATCTCGGTTCCTGTAAGAGATCTCAAAAAGTGGTCGACTAACAAAATGTTCAGGACAAAAAACATTTTGTAACTGTAGGCCGCTTTTTGATTTCTATTACCGGAACTGAGATGAATTTAGTTGAGATAGATCAACGCAGTCTAGGCAGCAATGGCATTGTGTGCAAAAACTCCGCCAAAAACTTCACTGTTTTTTGAAACAGAGATTTTTGTTTGGACAAACTTGGACAAAAGTTACAGATCACTATCCACAAGCCAGTTTCCCATTTGTCACCAAGAAAAAACTGCAAAATTTGAAGATCCGCCCCTTTATGGACGAGCTCATACCGAAATTCCCAAAGAAATGACTGATTTTTTCGCGCCATATTTGTCTCCGATTTTTGAACTTTGTCTTCTCTCACTCATCTTATTGACTTATTAGCCGATCACCAGGTTCAATTTACCTGACTGATAACGAAATCGGACGATTTTTTATGGTTCTGAACTTTCAAAAGCATGCTTAGACTTGGGACACACACAAGTTCGAATGGGGATCCAAAATCTGTTAAAGCTTCATGAATTTTTTGAAACAGCGATTCTAAGCAAATTTTCACAACTTTAAAAGTCTTGGATTCAGTGTCTCGGTTTCGAGAGATTTCTCTAGGAATCTTGTCTCGAGACTTCATACTGCTTGGAACTAAGGTTGATCTTATCAGACACTGCTCAGTGTCTAGCCCTCTGCGAAAAACCCACCCGATGGTGTCCTTTCTCTTCTTGAGAATCTCCTCCTTACTGCGAACGTCTTTGGTCGCCGCAGTGGCTGGTGTTGAGGACGTGAAGAATCCCAACGCGTTGACCAAGGTGGACATGGTGGTGTCTGAAATTAGGTTGCGGTTTTTTTTGGGAAGACAAATCGAAACGAAGAAAGTTCAACGTTAAACGACGACAATATGTTTGAAGGATGTCACAAAATATTTATGAAACAGAAAAAAATCGAAAAAATTGATGACGATTTCTCGTATCAAAAAGTGTATGGTCTACCAGGCCTTATCTCTAGAATTGATAACAAAAAAGGGGGCGGGGCGTCCTTTCCCGCCCCCCTGGAAGTACGCCCCGTCGTGTCGTTGAAAGAGGGGAAAAAATGAATTGAGAAAGATTAGACAGAGAGAGACGCAGAGACGAAGAGTGTGCGTGTTGTGGTGATGATAAGATACAAAGTTCGCCGTCTTCTGGCTCACTTGTCCAGGACATCCGATGATGGTCAGCTGTTTGGGGGTGTCTTGGATAGAAGACGTAGTTGGTATGGATGGAGATCATTGGGAGAGAGAGAGAGAGAGAGAGAGAGAGAGAGAGAGAGAGAGAGAGAGAGAGAGAGAGAGAGAGAGAGAGAGAAGCAGAGAAAGAAGAGTGTCTGCGTGCCTTCAAAGACGATGACAATCTTGACTTTCAAACGTTCACATCTCAAGAGCGAAAAGAGCTATCAAAAAGTTGTCAATTGCAAAAATGTTTTAAATTGAATTTTACACATTTTGTTAATTAGCAAATTCTTCCTAACTGTAATGGTTTTCGAGACGTGAATGCTTGCAGTTAGGATTCTGGGAGTAGAGAGAGTGTCTGTGGATTCCTGAGGAGACATTCGGTATTCAAGCGAAATATTCAAACACTGTGAACCACAAAAAAAAGAAATAATTGCAGATTTTTGAAACCGTAAAATTTTCGGGATTTTGGAAAGTTTTCAACCGTTTCAATTCAAATTGAATCTAACTGCTCAAAGGGGAAATTTCGATACGTTCGATGAAATTCCAATCCAAAAATTATGGAAAACTCGATTACAAGAAAAAATTTCTGTTTCAAAATTTCCACAAAAATGTGCGAAGCGAGATCTCACACATTTCTTAAATGCATTTTTAATGTTTTAACGTAAGGTTTTAACAGTGGAAAATACAGTGAAAATGTCTTGGCAAATTTTGATGTGATCCCAATATTTTTGAAATATTCTTTTGATTTTTTAACTTCCCTAGATCACCACCCTAACGCTCTATAATAATGAACTTTATTGGTCTCCTAAAAACAATGGAAACTACTATTTCTGAGAATAGAAAACTGAGAAAATCGAATGAAGCCATAACGGAATTTCCCAGGTGAACAGAAAATGAATCAGAGCCCAAAATCAACAAAAGAAAGCTCAATGGAGCTACGTGTGAATTGATAGAATCCTACGACAAGAGGTGTAAAAAGTGAACCCAGATGATCTTGAGTCTCTTTTTCTCTGCGTCTCTCCTCAAAGTCCCAAATAAACAATCCCCCATACTCCCAAGTCCAGAAGAGACCTCTCACTATCACAAGGGGCTCCAGTGTTTTTGTTTACTCTTTCTAGAACGATTGGGGACAAAGAGCAAAAAAGTGGAGCCATAAGATATTGCAAAAATAAATAATATCATTTTTTTGATGTTGCTGCACTTTGAGCTCTTGGTTTCTTGATGAAGGCGACAACGAGGTCAAAAGATCAATCCGTGATTACTTTTTAACTATGACAGTGAAATTGTGAAAACTATTGAAAATATTCACAGATTTTTGAAACTGGGAAATTTTTGGAACTCTGGAAAACTTTCAACTGTTTCAATTCGAATTCAATTCAACTGAACAAAGGTAAATCTTCGATCAATCCTACGAAATTATTGATTCTAATCCAAAAGTTACAGAAAATTCGACTACGAGCACTGCCCCCCAACGTGAAAAATTTTCTACTTTTCCTCTCGTTGTCTCGCACTCTCCTCTCTCTGATACTCTCTCGCTCTCACGCTGAAAATAATTTAAACGTCTGAGACTAGATATCTTTTTTGCAAGTATATCCCCTTTTCCAGTGACAGCTGTTAAAGGTCATAACTCAATTCACGTGAACATTTTGCCGATTATTATTCTAGATTCTGAATCTGCAGAGTCGATTTCCCTTTCACACAAAATATGAGGAAAAATGGGAATGGATGAGCAGAGGAATCTCATTACCCTCACTTTTACAGTACTCGCGAAAAATAGGATGGGGGAGTCAACTTGAACCCTTGGATCAAACTGAACTCTGCCAGTTCTTCATCAAAAAAATCGTATAATAGCGCAAAAGAATTGTCTTCTAATTATCTACAATCGCTTGGTCTTCGATTTTCGAATTTCCTCTCTGTTCTCTCGAAAAACACAAAAATATCCCAAAAATCGGCCAATTTTTCAGTTTTCAGTACTAATTTTGGATCAAACAGAACTCCGCGAGTTCTTAACGAAATTTTTTGAATAATACTGTAAATTGTTCGTCTTGCAATTTCGAACAATCGCTTGGTCTTCGATTTTTGAATTTTCGTTTTTTCGGGCAGTTATGGGTCAAAAACTAGTATCCCAATTAAGGCATCATCTTTGTGATCGAATAGGGCACGGGAACTGTTCAAATTTCCATGTTAGAGGACAGTCATAACTTATATTTTGCCCATCTCGTTGAAAGTTTGATATCCAACTACAAATACGTCAAGGAATTCCTTATATGAGCTGATACTCAACAACTGAGCGTTGCTCAAGAAGAAGCTCTTCAAATCTTACAAAAATGATGTAGACCTTTGTCATCTCACCCCCAGTCAGTTCCCCAAGTTTCAGCCAATAATGTTCAGTTTTAACATTTTACGGGTCATTTTTAGCACTGAAGCATTTTTCGATGCAAACATGCTCTATTAACACGTGTGAGAGAGTGAGAGACACAGAGACAGTTTCAGAAAAAAAAATTTCAAAATTTTTTTCACGTTGGGGGGGCAGTGATACGAGAAACATTTCTGTTTCAGAATTTAGAAATCATCAGCGAAAGTTCTCCAACTTTTAATTACAGATTTGAACAAGCATCTTTTCAATGTGTGACAAATTCTGACTTCTTCTTATTTTAATTGTGGGAGGCAAAAAATACAGCCAAAAATTATGACTGATAAGAAGACACCCTCGGTATTTCTTCGTTTTTCTAACGTGTCTGAAAGGCGATAGAAAATGTACCCAAACTTCAGGGACACGTGTACTCCTGAGACTGAAAAAAACAAGTTATACGATACCTCAAAGATGAAATCTGCAACGAAGATAGCTAATGACTTGAAGTTGCTACTGAGATCGATTTCGAAAAAAGCCAGTGTCATTTGAGGGAAATTTGAATCTTGACAAGAAAGAAGGTATTTTTTTTACTAGCATTCACTGTTCCAAAATTTAATGTATTGCCCTTGGAAACATAAAATTCTGATGAAGGCGGTTGTGAATGAGCTATTGAAACTTAACCTCTTCATGAAAAATGGTCTCGGTCCAGTTTCAGTCCGAAAACTCCAGTATAACCTCGATAGTGGGGACTGTATAATCTTATAATCCACTGCAACTTTAGAAATTCACAGTTTCAAGAAAAAGTATTGAGTCTAGAAATTGGCGGGACCCTTATTAACGTAACCGTCGCACAACACTTCAGATAAAGATTACTGTGGGCTTCCTAGGACTTTCAACTTAAATTGTGACACTTTTTTATTTGTGTTTGTTTCCTATTTTGTACGCCTAATCTCGAAAAACTGTCTTTCATATTTTCAGATCGACTTTTCAAGTTCGATCCATCAACCCGGAAAGACTTTCTGATCCATCTAGTATTTTTCTTATTGTTGGTTATCTAGACCGAAAATGCATTATTTCTCGACCCTTATCACAGTGTCATATGTTAACAAGGGAGTGTGTGGCGGAAGACACATGTCTGATTCGCAGACTTGATAAATATATGTAGCCGTACCAGCCGTTTTCTCGCAACAACATTGTTCCGCATATTTCTTGCAATTTCTCACGAAACGAAAGGAACATTTCTTGGCAGGCCAGAATAGGTTATAGATTTATATGATGACTTAAGGTCTATTACAGTTTCTTATAACTGTTTCACTTCGAAAATCAAAAGGCCACGAAAAATTGCGAGAAACATGCGAGAAATGGAAAGGTGCAGAACAATGGCTAAACTCAAACTTGCGAGACTTTGCGGGACCACGCGCGAGAAATGCGAGATGAGACTCTACTATCTACTATTTTTTAAGAATCTTGTGCTCCAAGAAAGCCTATAGGAAATTATGGGCAACTTGTGTACTCCTCACGGACAAGCCTGAGTAGTTATTGGTGACCGAGTCGGGTCTCTGTTGTCCACGAGGAGTACACTGAGAGTTAACAGAGAAACCAGAAGAGAGCAATTGTAAGGACAGAGTACGTATAACCGAATGAAGAAAGTGGATTTTTCAGAAAAAAAACTGTTTTTTTGGTTCGCGAGAAAATTCTTCTGTTTCAAACTTAGATTATTAAATTCGAAAATTTTTCTGATTCTTTGATATCTCGTAAATTCGAGTTTGAACCTTGACCTCTATCTCTCTTTCCCCCTATCTCACACTTTGATTTTTCATTTCGTTGAAACTTTTTTGTCTCACTTTTTATGTCTGCGTCTCTATTCTCTATGATCTCTCACAAGAGAACAGAAACACAAACAATTTTTGATGACGATTGTGGAAACGTGACAATTTTCATCATTTCTTGAGGTAATCGGGGTCAAAAATTGAGAGTTCTATTTACTCCGCGTTTGCTCCATTAATAACCCATCGTCATCGCTGTAATTAGAACTAGAAGGGTTTGGGCAGATTATAGTGATAAGAGAGAGAAAAGGGAAATTGGAAAATGAGGGAGTGATAAGGGAACAAAAAGAGAACATGGGGAAGAAATTGGTTTATGGAATAATTTTTCGAGAAACATTTCCTATTTGAAACCGGGAATATTACGAAAAAAACTCTTTTCGCGATTTTCCCTCTGTTTCACGCTCGACAAAATACGATTTCAGTTGACCTGTAGAGGATCAAACAAAGTTTTTGTGTAAAGAAATAATACTAACCAGGGAATGTTTTAAGTCGTGAAGCTAACCAGTAGTAATGACCTATATAGTTCGAAAGAGGATTGTCTAAAACCTATATTTCTGCGTTCAAAACCTGCTAATAAGAATTCTGAAGACCAGTTATAGGCTCTCAAAGTGCCTAAAATAGGCTTGCAAAGCTCATTTTCTGAGGAAAAAAAACTTTTGAGAGTTCTACGTGAAATTTCCACTGAAGAATGGACCCCAGAATCGTCTTTTAGGCACTTTGAGAGCCTATAACTGGTCTTCAGAATTCTTATTAGCAGGTTTTGAACGCAGAAATATAGGTTTTAGACAATCCTCTATCGAACTATATAGGTCATTACTACTGGTTTGCTTCACGACTTAAAACATTCCCTTGTAAAACTACTTATAATAATAATAATATTTATTCACACGAGAGAGATACATGGGAGAAGAAGAAAGAGAGAAGTGGGAAATTCAAGTGAACAAAAAATTGAAATGACCAGTTGGACCAGCAATAGTCCGTTTGGTCAAGTGGGATATACAAGGACAAAGCTTGACTTTTCGTGTCAAATGCTTTCTCACAAATTCTGCCATGGTTAAATCCACCCCACATATTCTGACTTTGAAAGGACATTTATGCACATCGCTCCATTGTTCATGTTGCCTCCGATACACGCAAAAGTTGAAAAAAAGGAGCAGTAGCAAAATACGAAATCCAGTAAGAGCAAAGCGAAGTTTCCGAGTCATTGACATTCTCAACACTTGCAGCTGAAACAGTAAAAATTGTGTAGGTCTCAGATCTCTACTGCCATCAACTCCGCCCCTTCTGCAACCCTGGCACGCCAACTTCGTAAGGTTGCCGCACACATCTCGAAATGGGTTAATACTCACTTTCAACGAAATTGAGAAAAAAAATAACTTACAGAAGATTTTACTCTTTTTTCGGCGTATTAAGGTTGCAAAAAGGGCGGAGCTTATAGTTAGCGGCATATGCGGAGTGTCGATGTTTTGTGAACTCGTTTTGTTTTTTGAATGTGACTCTAACATGGCCTCTTTGTTCCAACCGAGCATGTTGGAAATGTCAGAAGTTTCAAAATTCCGTTTTTTGAATAATACTTTTCGTTGAAAAGTGTTCACTGTTTCATGGAATCTTTATCAAATCGGTGTTTCATTTTTAAACGCTCGGTGTATCGAACGAAGGGAAACGATCCAAAAAACGAAAACTTTGATCTCGATAAAAATGAAATTACAATTCAAAATCACGTAGTAACGGAGTAATCTGTTTGGAGATGTGTGAAAAGAGAGATAGGGAAGAAATAGATGATAAGAACATGAGGGGAAAATGTGTTGTAAAATTTGGCGAGGGAACAAAGGGTTTCGTTCGTTAAAAACTTCAGGAATGGAGTTGTCATTTATCACCTAATATCAATGCTCACAAGGGAAAGTTTTAAGTGGTGAAGCTGACTGGGTTAAGTGAACCAAAGGGGGTCATAGAAGGATATTTGGGCTATCCAAATCAGTTTTCAAAACCTGCTAATGAGGAATATGAGTTGCTTAAAATTAGGTCTGAAAATACCCATACTTTTCACACTGATTTTGCATAGTCCCACGCGCTGTGGCCCTCACGTTTATCTCTGCCCCAGGCGACCATTGGAAAATGTGTTCGAATGGCGCAGTGGATGTGGTCTAGGGTGGTAGTCTGGTGGGGTTATGCTCGACTCCCTCACGCTGTTTTTTTCTTTTGCTTTTTTGATTTTACAAGTTTTCATACTTTTGGCCTATGCTTCGAAGTTCTTGTCTTATTTTGATAGGAAACTTCCATTGAAAAACAATGTTTTATTAGATCTGTCATACAACCACTAGTTGAAAGGCATCCAGAAGCAGTTGAATAAAATGATCCAGTTTCGGGGAATAAACTATAGGGTCTCCCACCGCGACAATCTTCTGAAGTTCGCATCCCAAGTTCACTGGATTCTGGGCTCCGACCGTTTCAAGCCATTCATTGCTTACGGTTTCTACAAGGGCGGAATCGTCAGCACCAAACCAGCTCACTTCGAAGGACCGAAACAATTCATCATTGGAAACAAGTTTCGATCCATGCTAGTTCACAGATCAGGGATGTACGGTTTGCCCAAGATGCGAAATTTCGTTCTGCTTCCAGTGTTTCTGGGTGTCTCTACATCGTTGTTAACTTTTTTTGTTTTTGATTTCTCAGAGTCTGAAATTTTTTTTTGATTTGGATAGCCCAAATATCCTTCTATGACCCCCTTTGGTTCACTTAACCCAGTTAGCTTCACCACTTAAAACTTTCCCTTGTCAAATCAATTCGAAGAAATGACAATCAGTGAAAAATAATTTTTGAAACAGATAAAAAAAAATTTTTTTCTCAAAATAGTGGGTTTTGAACAAAGCTTCAAAAAGAGTAGCTTAATGATGTAAATGAAGTAATACCCAGTTGTGTACAAGTTTTCGAGTCATACTGTACTAATCGTTATTAGGAATTCTCTATATTCTTACTATGATCTGAAACCTACCCAAGAAAAACTTCATCGAAAAAATTTTCTGTTTCAAGCCGAACTCAAATATATTTTTAGTAAAATTTTTAGTAATGGCACTGTTGATTTGTTTTGCTCTTTTTCTAGCCGAAGATTCCGTTCCGAATTCAAACTCTCCATGAATCCGTTTTTGTCGTCTTGAAATAAGCGGCTAGCAAACTCTGACCCCAACAGAAATTGCAACACTTCTCGAAATGGCTTATAATAAAAGAGGGAAATGTTCGGAGAATAGTAACAGAGAGAGATAAGAGATGAGAGATGATAAGAGAGTCGCAATTCGAGAAGTAATAAAAATGGAAGGTGCAAAGTTTTTTTTTGGTGTGTGGACGAGAAGTTTGGTTTTTGAGCATTTTTTTTGGGAAAGAATTTCGAGGGAAAGAGATTTGAGAGAGCTGTTTTTAAAGAAGACAGAGAGAAAATGACTGAATACACTTTTTGAAACAGTAAAATGTTCCAATACTGAATCTGATTTCAATTTTTGTGGAAAAGATTTCTTGAAAGATTCCAAAACCCTTGTTCTATATTGACTTGTTGATTCTTATGCTAGAAATCACTTTATGCATCTTACTTTGAGATCTCTCTAAGCCTAAGATAATAGATCTCTTTCGAGTTGAACAAAAAAACCAATCATCCAATACCTGGAAAAGTTTCATACCTGTTGAGTAATATCGTATCCGTACTATTAACGGCACTGACGACAAAAACTCTTTGGAACCATAATAAGGGCATTTAGAACATCGACCGACAAAGAATCTCCTCACTTTTTCTATCGAAGAGTTATTAAAAGAGAAACTGGGAGTAGGTTAAAGCTCTGAATATTCATCGTCTCTGAAACTGCAAACTTTTTCTGATGAGCAAGGGGCTGATCATTTGTAGTCTTCCACAGGATTGGAATTTGTTTTCAAATCATCGAAAAACACGAGAAGATCGATGTTTTTGAAACCGAGGAAACACAATAACTTTCAATGGAAGAAAACACAAGTAGAAAACCATAGGAACAAAATCAGATTCCCAAAAGTGGTGGTTTTCTGTTTCAGGTTGGACATAAAGAAAAATTTTTGAACTGCGGAATATTGGTGAAAAGTTTTCTCGGGAATGTGCCCGCAACTCCGCAACTATCTGCAATTCTTTAAGAAGTTCTCCGTCTTTCTGGGTCGCTTTGTGAAAGCCCTCGACTTTCCACCAAAATTGAGCTGGTTAATCGTCTTTCTGCAGTTATTTATTGACCTCTCGACTTTCTGTGGCACCTCAAAAGTACTGCGGAAAACTAGCTGTCGACTTTCTGCAGCAGATCTGGCAAGACAACTTTCTATAAATGGACAAACAACATAACGCAAACTTGCTGCAGAAAGTTGAGGGCACATGCCGAGTTTGTTCGAAACCAAGAAAAGGTTTATAAGTGTTGGAGTTGATCGAAAAAAATTGAAGTAGCAGCAACTCAGTTTCCATAAGAAATTGGGATTGATCCATAAGGTTGTCGACAAAACTAAGGTTTTCAGTTGAAACAGAAGATATTTAGAAAAAAGTTGGGAAATTGAAAGAGGCATTACACTCATATTCTGTTCCACACTCCGCCTCTTTAAGCTCCGCCCATTTGCAATATCGGCACGCCGATTTTGAAAGGTTGCTGCACATATTACAAAATCCCCTGTCGAATTTAAAACGGTCGGACTTCAAATGGCTAAATTGCAAAATCGGCGTGCCATGGTAGCAAAAGGGGCGGAGCGTAGCAGAGTGTCGTTAATTTTTAACCTCGGAATCTCAGAATCCATCAAAGATTTTTTAAAGTTACACATGAAACAGAACATTTAATGCGAATTCAATTTTCCGTTTTTTTCAGTTTCAGTTGTTTCTTTTGTAATATTCTTGATTTTCAGATGTTCGCTTTCCGAAGAGTTGTCTTTCAAAGTACAAAGATTTTCCAGTTGCGTATCAATATCAATCATAACATTGTACACCTCGAATCGACACAACATTGTCTGTCTTGGACAGACACCCCCTGAAACCAGCTGTCTCACTTTCTTTCTATTGTATCCCCGATGTCTTTGGTAAACATATTCACTTTCTTATCTCTCTCTCTCTCTTGTTTTATCTCTTTTCTCCTTGACATTTGTGTCCATGACAACTCTCGAAACAGGTAGAGGTGTCGTTGAAATTTGTCTAGGTTTGTTTTGTTGTGAGAGTGACGAATGGGAATGGGAAACCGATAATAAGGGACCGGAGGGGGTTTGGAAATCGAAGAGGAAACAAGGCAAAAAGGGAAAAAAAGATTTCTGGAGGTATGGGGAATTGAACCCCAGCCCTCTCCCATGCTAAGGGAGCGCTCTACCACTGAGCTATACCCCCGCATGACGAGTGAAGCGGCAGAGGGCATAGACAACAAGGGGGATTGCCAGGTGGCAAGAGGCAAGGGGACGACAAGAAATGAGGATGAGTGTGTGTTGGAATGTGTTCAAAAGAACTGGGTTGGGGTACATGTTCGTCATATACAACAGAAGAAGCTGAGCAATGTTTGATTTGTTAGAAAAAGAAATAAGAAAAGAATGAATGATGGAACAGGTATGTCAACATAATGATGCGCACGTTTTTTGATTGTGCTCACAGAAAAAAAAGGTGGGGGTTTAGAACTCGCAGTTCTTTTGTAACTTCCCTCAGAACTCTCCGATCACAATTTTTCATTTTTCTAATTGCATGGATAGTCAGTTAGTCCAAGAAAACTGAAAATTTAAAAAGTTTCAAACATTTTTTTCTGTTTCATCCAAAGTTTATAACATTTCAAGATCATCTTCAAGATAGTAGCACACATCCAACTATTGCAGCCATCTGTCGCATCAAACATGGAGCATCAACCGACGGCTAATTGGAGCCTGAAGTCAGTGATAGAGCATTTGGAGGCTAATCAGAGGTTGGTGTATACGCGCTCTATTGAAATCTAGCTGGTGTTCAGTAGAGCGCGTTTGCTGAGCTCTGAACGTTGACTCTTTTTCAGATTCGAGCTCTCCAGTCCCCTTGACATCATAGAAAAGTCTATTCCTCTTCAGCTGGAATATCTATCTTTCAACGATCTTAAAATCACCATCAACAACACGGAATACAAGTTTGGAGTCTACAAAAAGTATGACCAGAAATCGGAAACTCCTCGGTTTGTTCAGTTTGAAAACTCTAGAGGAGGCTCTGAGTACAACATCGACGAGTATGGATTCAATGACTATTCTCAAGATTTTTCCGTTGAAAAGGGGGATGTCATGCTTGCAAGTGAGCAATGGTGGCGAGAGGCTTGGGATGAGCAATTCGAGCATAATCAGATGGAGAGGAGTGAGCAGAGAAGGACGTGGTTGGAGAGGAAAGTGGAGGTGAGCATTTTTTCAATTTCCCGAAATTTCAGCAAGAACTTGTTCTTCAGTCCCGAGTTTCGGCGTAAAGTGATGCTCCCCTCCCCCCTTTTGACCACCTTTATAATAGCCACCAGGCATCGGCGAGATTTTTCCTCGGTTGGTGTAACTGGTAACACAGTTGACTACCAAACTTCCTACGCGGGTTCGATTCTTTTGGGCACTATTTCTCTTTTTATACCTTTTTCGAGGGTTTTAGTGGTTGTAAACTTTCCTAAAACCTGCTTTTTGTTCCATATGTCGTTTGTGAAGCACTAATAAGGCCATTTTATTGCTTCAAACCAATCAAATCAACGACAAAAAGTTGGCACTGAATCCAGGCGCCACCACACTTCCATCCGTGGTGAACGTAACGAACATGGTGTTTCCAGAAGACTCGAAATAGATCGGTGTGGCCGGTTGTCCAGTGATCTGGCCTATTAGCTGAGCATCCGCCGAGTCTCCATCATACACTGTAACCCTATCGTAATTGTTCTCCGTGTAGAATGAAGTGAACGAAAGTCGAATCTTATAAGCGCCAAGGGTGGCCAGTGAGAACGAGCACTTCAAGTTGTTGTAGTAGTTTCCGGGATAGCCGGGAGAGGTGAACGTGCCCGGAGCCATGATGAATTGGGTGCAGTTTTGAGGGATGTTGGGGCTCGGAGAGAACCAATCAGAAGTGTAAGCTTGAGTCGTGGTAGTTGTTGTGGAAGTCTGCACACATTGAGTTCCAGTGGGACGTTTGCAAACAAACGGTCTGGGCACCTGACAGTCAGTTGGATACCAAGCGTCTTGAGTGAGAGTGCCATTGGTTTGAAGTGCCATCATCATGCAGTTCCCCGGCATGCGGCCAGTCGCATCAAAGTTGTTGTAGTTCCACGCGGTGCCGTCCGCCCAGCTGTGATACTTTCCAGCTACGGTGAGCGCTCCGATGAGGAGATTCGCAGCGTTTCGACCAGCGAAAAGACCCTTCACGTAGCGAATCTCATTGGGGGAGTGGATGGAGACCAGGTTGCCGCATAGCGCCTCGCAAGAGCTCTCGGCGCTCTCGAAGTCGAGTTGGCCGGAAGTGTCCAAGGTGTACGATGGGAAGTAACAGTGACCGTTGTAGTTGTACGTGCAAGAATCTGTATTCAATGTTTTATATGAAGAGGTTTATTCATCAAGATTTATGAATGCTCAACCTTCAAAAGTGGTTGGAGTCTCGCACACAAATGGTCTTAGATCGTCGTCGCAGTCTCCACTGATCCATTGGCCCGACAGGGTGCCACTCACCGAGTAGTACACACAGTTTCCAACGTCGGTGTAGGGGAAACCTGAAATGCACCATTGTGAACTTTTGACTTTTCCTCAAAATTTTCTCGACTCACTATTGGCAAAGTTGCTGTAGTAGCTAGCCGATCCTGTCGCGTCGTCCCACAAACAGTTAGAGGTGTCGCTTTGGAAGCAATACAGTCCCACCCAGATATGCTTCACAGCGGTGCCAACGAATGTGGTGAGAGCGCGATTGTCCTGAAAAAAAGCGAGTTTTTGAGCCAAGACATGTCGAGCGAAGGTCTGCTAGGCCTAGCGGTAACAAGGGAATGCCTCTAAAGCTTCGCCGTCTTGAGCGAAGGTCTCCGAACTTTTGCGGTTTCAAGCGAAAACCAACAAAGCCTCATCATACGTGTGGTAATCAGCAAAATCGAACCCCCAGGTGTCACTTTTTCTGCTAAGAAACTCACGATAGAATTCTTGATTGTGGCCAACGTTCCATAGTTGCTCGAACACGTGGCAACGGCATCCCGATGCACCGCAGGCGTCGTGAAAAGTCTCAAGCACTTGTTGTTAACCAGAGTGTAACCATTCTTGCAAATCGGATTGCCAGCGGCCAGAATCGAGGGCACGAGAAGTGCGAGAAGAATCACGAGTGCTCGCATTTTTCGTTCTCGAATGAGAAGCTTCTGCCCTAATGCTCTTGTTTAAATGTGTAAGAGTTATCAGCTGAAAGCTTTCTGTTGACAACACTCTTCCTTCGACAGTGTTGATAAGGAGGGATTTTCTAGTAAGACCCGTATGAGCACAACCGGATGGTTTCAAAAATGTGTGTGTAGTTGGTGTTAGAGTTTTCGTATTTGGAATTTTAAGCGGTGTACTACGATAGCGGGGCACATTTTTTGCTCATGGAGCCGAGTGTATGCATTAGAAGCTCCGCCGTCTTACGAAAACGGGCCACAAAATTTCCGGCCAGTTTTCAAGTGTGAATCATGAATAATTTCAGGAGCTCCACCACCAGCTCTCTCTTCTCTCTTCTACACCCCATACCTCCCTGCAACTCTGTCAACTTCAATGCAAAATCGAGAAACACCAAGCCTACCTTCTCCCATTTCTCTATCGAGACTCCGGAGTGAGACCCTACGACGCCTACACCCAACTGACAATCACTTTTCCACGTGGCATCTACATTGAGCGTTTCGAGTACAATGGAAACGTGCATTCCGCTTTGAAATCGCTGTCCAGTCGATTCTTTGGAAATCGAAAGGATCCGATAGAAGTAAACATCTTGGAAGTCAATGAGCCATTGATTCGTCTTCCCCCGGGAGTCAAGTTCAAAGTGAAAGGGTTGAAAGTTCGGTACCCCGTGACGGATGTGATCAGGAACCTTAAGCCGATAATCCATGAAAGCTCTTGGCCTTTGGAATATCTAGAGATGAACAGTAGAAGTGGAAAACCGGAAGATTTGATTCATCGAGAAGTGAAAGAAGCCAAGGAAGTGGTGATCGCAGGAGTGCTGGACAATGAAAAATGGTCGAACAATCTGGGCGGTCTGAAAAGTGTACTAGTCAAGGATGGATTCAAAGAGGACCCCACGGAAGACTTGTACGGGATCATTCGTGTCTGGAGAAAGGGCTCTGGAGGAGGATCGAAACTCAAAGTGAGATTGAGAGAAGGTCAAGATGGAGGTGAAATTTTGGACAGGTTGGCAAGAGAACTTGGAGTGGAATTGGTCGAGGATAGAAGGTGAGTGGTTTGTTAAAGATTTCTGGAGTGTCTCGCGGTTGTCAATATCTGGTTCGAAATTTGAACTTCCGCCAGATATTTTCCGTTTCAAAACTTTCCAAAAACCCACAGATGATTTTTATTTTTAACCAGCCTGAAATCGGCAGCTCCGCTGCCGTTTCAGACTGGCGTCCTCTTTTTAAAGTGTNACCAGCCTGAAATCGGCAGCTCCGCTGCCGTTTCAGACTGGCGTCCTCTTTTTAAAGTGTGAAGCTGAAAACGCCCGTATCATTTTTCTAGTGTTTAATTTCAATGTTTTAATTTACAAATCAAGTATTTATTTTGCACTCTCGGTGCCGCTCAAGGTTCCAAAGGATTTCATTTTTAGTGCAGTATGGCCAAAAACTATCATATTTGCTGACTCGGAAAATTGTCCTCAATACTCGTTCAATCTTTTCGAAATTCTGTGGATATGTTGAAAGACTCTAGAGCTTTATTTTTGTAGTTATCAACATTTCTTGAAATTCTCTGAGAAGTCAGATAGGTCGCATTTGCTAATCTCAAATTTTGGAGTACGCCTGTGCTAATTTTCAATTTGAGGCACCTCGAGCAATAGTAAAAACTGAAAAAAAAAACTTTTGTGACATCTATCTGGCTTCCCAGCAATTTTCAAAAAAAGTTGTCAAGCGCAAAAGTAAAATTGCAGAGTTGCCTATCAAACTCGTTTGAAAAACACCTTGAAAAGAACCATGTTTCGAGACATAGAAAAGTACTATTTTGATCATTTTTTAATGAGAAACATCACATTCCATAAACAGTACCGTTCGATAAGATATTCAATTTGACTGTTTTCAAGGCGAAATTATCAACTTTGAGCAATTGAAAAAGTATATTCCAACCACCAAATTTCTATGAAAATTTGTTTTTATATCAAGCAAATCTAGATCCACACTTTTGCAATTGACAACTGTTTTGCAAAATTTCTGTGAAGTGAGTTATAGTCTCATCAAAGTTTGGTACATTTCTCATTTCAAATTTGGTTTTTTCGGAACAATCTTAAACGCGACATAACTGACTTGATTGTGATTTTCGTAAAATGTCGCGCACTACAAAAAGAAGATCTGAACCGGATCAATACGTTCATCAAGTCAGAAACTGTAGATTAAAAATTTTGATTTCAAATAGAAGAAATATGAAATTCGTAGAATACGTCAGATATATTGAATAGTAGAGTGAGGAAGTACGTTACAAAAAGTCCCTCCTTGGCATTCACTATAGAGGGCCACAAAGAGCTGAAGGTGCGAAACAAACTTGGAGTTCGAAGATCCATCTTTAACCTGACGTGGGGAATCAGCTAATTCTCAATCTTCAGAGTCGCTCTACAATTTCCGATTCAAAAATGTATATTCCAATTTGAAAGGATGACCATCAGGGCACTGAGTAGAACCGATACTGGTCAACGCGCAGTCATTGTGATCTTCTTTCCCAAGAGTTTGTACTGAGATCAGTCTTGGTCGGAGTTGGAGAATCGGATTTCCGATTTTCCGGTTTTCCGGAGAATTTTCGGAGAGATTCTTCGTCGGAGAATTCTTTGACATTTTTTTCCGGAGAATTATTTTTTTCGGAGAAATCGGAGATGAGACTTGAAAATTGTGGTTCTCCGATTCTCCGAAAACTTTTCTCCGACCAAGCCTGATTGAGTCCGCATCGAAAGTATATCAAATCAGGTTGTTTTTTCGAAGCAGTCTCTCAAGAAACAGTCTTAAGTCAGACATATCGCTTTCTGAATCTAGAATTTCGATTCATTTCAATAATGATTTTCAGATTACAGACGCAGTCTAACAGACTCAAAAATGATTTTTATAAAATTGCGTCTATCCTGACAATGAAGATTGCTTTAAACACCCGCCGGCTTTCAGAGAAATAGAGTTGATGGCGTAAGACATCGAACTCAATATAAATTTTGGGCTGGAGTATTACGGTTTCTGACGGCTTCGCCGGCACAGCCTAAAAATCCGGCTGAAAACGGGTTTTGCGTCTCGAAGCCGCTTTTCGTCACCCTGAGAAAATTAACGCGATTTCCACGCATGCACGTTTTCAGTATTGGAGCTAAAACTAAAGCTAAAACCTTTCTGAACATAGCAATCGGAACTACACTTATGTCTAAATTTCATCAAATGCCACACAAATTAGGGCCGAGGAACATTATGTTCTTTTTTCTTGCTTTAGAACCTTGAAAAGCCGAAAAAATTCAGCAACCCCAAAAAATGGAAGGCATTTGAAAACGACGTGAAGAAGTTTTGAATAACGCGTGGGATTTTTTTGAAAAAAGCCACGATTCGCTTGATACTCTACTTCCTTTTACCCTCTCCTTTCTTGTAACACGCATGGCGCAGTGGGTAACATTGGTGACCACCAAACGGTGGGCGCGTGTTCGAGTTTTGGTTGCGGCAAATTTCTCCAAAACTGCAAAAAATTTGAAAAACAAAAGCGGACATCCTGACCAAGCCACGGAAGGACAAACATTCTAGCGGATTATATATAAGTAAGATACGGTTTGAAGTTGTTGAAATGGGATGTGAATGTACAGAGGATGAGAGGATTTGTGCATATCTCGACTGACAGACAGGCATACCGGTAGTCTCGGTAGTCTCGAAGATCTCAAAGGTCTCAAGGGATCTCTAGAATCTCGACAAGTCTAGAAGATCTCGGTCGTCTAGTGTAAAACACTTCGCCAAAAATCTTCACTATTAGCAAAAGTACAATTCTGTACATATATCTGTTTCTAGTCGTGTAGCTGCTGACTCTAGCGCGGATCTTACTGCATCAAATTCTCTCCAATTTTCACAAGTCTCAATGATGCCCGTATATTTTGATTCATCAAAAAATGAGCACACACGGGCTCAGAATCCCTGTTTCCGTAGACGTAAAGTTTCTTCGCGCACTAATTTTGCACCGATAGATCAAGCTGGCCGAAACGCCCCAGAGGGGCTCTCTGTTAACCAATTAATTTTGAATTCCCGCCAAAACTTTTCGGTTTCAACACTTAGTTAAGACTGTCGAATGAACCGCACCCTCAATACACCGCATTTTTCCAATGTTAATCCTTTTCTTTTCAGCTATTTCAATCTCCCACTGACCTTCACCATGAATCTTGAAGTTTCCATAGAATTCCTCGAGAATGAAGACTTCTGCTCAATTCAACTGGAAATAACGCCCAAAAATGTCTACTTTGAATCTCTGGCTCTTTTTACTAGAGCTCTGAACACAGGTGTGAAAGCTTGGAGTCTATGGGGTTTACAGTATTCATAATTTTCAAGATAAATGATTATTAATGATTGATGATCTCTAAAACTACATTTACATCTCCAAAACATCTTAAATTTACAATACAGAAAGATACAATAAAAAAAAAACCGGTTTGACACTTCAAGCTCGTTTCCCGAAGATTCTCTTGTGCTTCGGTGGCAGATGATTCTCCAGAACGACTCCCTTGGTCTCCGGAAGGAAGCACCAGAGAATGATCCAATCGTAGAATTGACACGAGAACAGGACGGCGTAAGGAATCCATTCCGCGTAGTCACTCTGGAAAATTTTGAGTTAAAAATGCTGTTTCAGAAAAGACAAATGGTGAAAGAATCTTTGAGATCGTTCAATGTGACGATATACCATTGTCCCATTTGGATTAGTCGGTTTTCTTCATCTATCATACAACCAGTGAGAAGAGTCCACAAGTTTTCAAGGTTTTCATGAAACTGTAACAAATTTAAAATCACTAGAAAATGAGTTTTTTTTTCTGTATCAAAATTGAGACATGCAACGAAGGTTTTGTTTTTGCTTCAATTTGTTGCTTCATTTCAGCATAAAAAACAGACAATGGCCAACACCAATTAGACAACGCAATGGTTAGCCATACTTCGGTAGAAGTTGAAAGTTTTTTGAAACAGTGTTTTATAGACAAGAAGTTCTCAACTGAACTTTTCTCTCCATCTGGGTAAAATCAACCGTGAAGATTCAGAATCTGAATGGAAAAAAATAGCCAAAACTCGATTCGCATAAAGTTTTTACCAATTTTTCTCTCAGAATCAGAAGCTGTATACTCAATTTGATCTCGCTCCAGATTATGAGGAAAAAATGACATCTACCAATCAAAAAATCTCCTTCCTTGCGACAAGATATGAAAGATTCACAATAAGCATTTTTCGAGGAAAATTACAGTTTCAAAAAGCCCAAATATTCTGAAAAGAATATTAGTTGTCAGTCGTTTTCGTTCATTTTTTTTTACCGTTTAGTTTTTCCAGAACATTTTACTGTTTCAGATTTCAAAGTTGTGCTTGCATTTAAACTGTTGGTTAATAAGCTTCAATTCAGATTTTTTTTGCGCGATCTAACTAAATTGGCTGCAGAAGATATCGAAAAAATCTGAGCTACAACAAAATATACATACTAGTGATTTTTGAGTCTCCCTTTCGCGCTCCACCACAATCTTCAATTTTTTAACGCGGACCAAGTGAAAAAGTAAAAATAAACAAGGTTTCCACTGTTTAATTTCCAATTTTCGAGGTTGCGACTATAAAAAAACACAAAAAGCTCATTTACTTTAACTTGTTCACTTGGTCCGCGTTAAAAAATTGAAGATTGCGGTGGAGCGCGAAAGGGAGACTCAAAAATCACTAGTATAAAGTTGCTTGATACACCCTTCAATTTTGAGACAATTGGATGACTGAAAGCCATTTTACAAGAACTCACAAATTAGATCTGAAAAACACTACTCAAAGAACTGAAGTGAAAAATTTCAAACGATTTTAGAAAAGCATTGAAACAGAGAGTTTGGCTTTCGGCTAAACGACAAAACTTGTAACTTTTTCTGCTACAACCTTTTTTTTTTAATCGAAAAGCCAGTTTTGATACTTAAGTACACTCACCAAATAGAACAACTGCGGCGAGAACATGCTTCCGATTCTGCTCATCGTCGATACAGCCGACACTGCCAGGTTTCTGACGGCAGTCGGATACAACTCATTCACCATCATGTACTTTGCAATGAACAGCTGGGAGCACATGGCGACAGCCGCCACCGTTCCGATCGACATGAGCTCTCCTCCAGTGTATCCCAAGTAGAGGTAGACTGCCATGACGAGGAGAGCAAGGAGAGTACAAATCATGGCTATCTGGTTGATGAGCTTCCGTCCGAACCATGGGAGGTGGTAGTCTGCGATGCTGACGAGGATGTTGATGATCCAGCGGGCGGCCTGTGAAGAAAAGTAGACCGGAGTTATTCATCTAAATTTCCTCCAATGGTACGCATATTTAAAAGACTGCATTGAAACAGAATATGTTTTCGAAAACTTTCAAAAATCTCGGTTTCGAATAACTTCCATAAGAAAAACCGTCTTCTCATTATCAATACCATCGATATTTCATCAACACCGCTATGTTTAAACGCGTATATCTCGAGAACCACGAGAGCTACACAAAAGTTGTCAATTTAAAAAATGTGCAAAATTCAATTTTCTTCATTTTTGTAGTTGACTTTTTGATAGCTCTAACCGTTTTTGAGATATGACGGCTCGAAGTTGAGAGGAGAAACAGAGAAGTGAGCTTACCCCCATGATAGCCAAATTCCAGTAGAGAGACCCGGATAACTTTTCCATGTTGTACATCAGCGAGTAGACGATGAATGTGGTGCAGATTCTGAAACGTGGGAGGATTCTGGGTTCTGTATTATTTTTTGAAATCACAAAAAAAAGAAATTCTAAAATTGAATTTTTTTACAGTTTCAGAAAACATTCTTGGCGTTCTATTTTTTGGAGAATCCTATTCTGTGAATGTTTTAGTCTGGAAACTCACATTCCAGTGATAAAAGTCAACGACTGGGCCATCATCTTCCATGTGCAGAACAAATGGATGTATGTGTACTTTTTCGATTTCTTGCAAGTCTTTGCCGATTTCTCCGCCTCCACACGTAGCACCTCGTCGAGTTCCTTCTCGAACGTTTCATCGTACAAACTGTCGGTTTTTCGGATTTTGATAAGAGCTCGACGAGCTTCATCGAGTCGTCCTTTCTGAATGAGCCAGCGCGGGGATTCCTCGAGGAGGCTGGAATAGGAAGAAGAAGTTATTGCTTTTTATACTCAATTCAAGGAAATCGTACTGAGCATTCTTGAATTCATTTCTTGACTCTAAATCCTTAGGCCACGCCCACTAAAACCTTTACGCGACTTTTTAGCCACAAATTTCGTATTTTTTAGAGCTCGTAGATCACATTTTCTTCAGTTTCTCGGCCCAAACCGCTGACTAGTTTTAGTGTGCGTGGCCTAATCATTTGGCGCCAAGAAGAAAATTCAAAAGTGTTCTATGCGATTTTTTTGAATCGATAATAACAGGGTTGTGGCAAACAGGTAGAGGAAGAAAATGCTACATCAAAAACTCACTAAACAGCCACAAAAGTGGCGATCGACGAGGCCGCAATCACCCGCGACATGGTTCTCCAATCGTGGCAAAGCCATGCGACGAAGGGGAAAAGAATGAGGTTTGGAGACCAGGTGATGGAGTTCTGGATCCACATACGATGGTTTCGAGGGATGTTCTCCACCATGAACACCATTTGGACACTGAAACTCGGAAAGGTTTTTGATCGGATGTTAATGACATAACAATTTCCATTGTATGGGGAAAGTTTAAGATTGAAATTTGAAACAGTAATTTTTCAAAAACTTACACTGTAATTCCTCCGGTAAAGATTCCAGCTATCGTTCTCCAGAGAGCAAAGTAGAAAAGGTCCGTCGAGTATGCAGAGATCAAATTGAACGCGGCGTTTCCGAGACAAGACATGAGAAGAGCTTTCCGCCGTCCGTAGGTATCGGAGATTTGCCCGAATACAGCCGCTCCGATTAGAATTCCCAACGTTTGAACTGTGATTGTGTTTTTGACTTTTTTGGCATCCTCGCAAACGTAGTTGAACTAAAAAAAGATTTTGCAGTAACAACAACGGACATCGATATTGGAATCGACTAGTTGAAATTTCAATGAAACGGAATAGTTTTTTATTTAAAGCTTATCTCGGTTCCCGTTAGATCTATTAAAAAGTAGTCAATTACAAAATTGCTCAGCATTGAATTTCAAACATTTTTGCTGTTGATAACTTTTTCATAGCTTTCCTCGTTCTCCAGATATGTGCCGTGAAAGTCGCAGAGCCTAGAGGGGAGAGACGCAGACAATGAAAGCCCCTGCGTCTCCTCTTCTCACACGCACTTGCCGCGAAAATGTACAAACCTCAACTTGAACCGATTTGAACTGATAACTCAAATCCGGAACACAACTCAGGGATCCATTGTTTGCCGCCAAAAGTGATGTATACTCGTGACATCCGTTGAGTTTTGTGTTTCCGCAACCAGTGACGGCAGGATTGGAGCCTGAAAGATGGAGTAAGTATACAAGGAACCAAGAAAGCGCTTTCTCTGATAATATCCCTTCTACAGATGCCCTTTCCAGCTGACAACGATCATGAGGCCGGCCCTGCAAATACTTTTACCAGACCGAAACTTGTCATTTCTGCCAGAAGGGGTTATTCGAAAGACCCGCGAGAAAGTTCTCGCCTCCTTGGAAAACTCTTCTTTCGGTGTGTTTCTAAAGCCATCCGTAAGCTAATCGATTTGAGTAAAAGTCTCAAAATCTTCTTCTGAATTCCCCCGAGAAGCTCAAAAGTCCAGATTCTGTTCTAAAAATGTTCATATTTAGAGATAAATCACAGGAAATTAGCTTCCTCGTCAAATAAGATTAACCCTTCTTTTTTCCTCTTTATCATTATAGACGGATCAATATAGGTAATGATTCATAGGATGACAATTCAGGTGATAATTACCCCCAATTTTACAACCAGTGGACACCCCTCATAAAACACACAACTGGGGGGCGGAGCTTGTACCCATCATCTTGCAAACCTGCAGGTAAGACTCGTGAATCGGTCATATTCATTGGAGGATCATCGGATGGAGTATGCTCCATTCGATATCCTCCTCCAGGCCGTTAACTGTTTAAAACGGCCCCCCTGCCTTATTATTTTATCTAAAATTTACCCCTCTCCTGGATCTCACTATTATTGATAGGTAAGTTCTTATTCTTCGATAAATTCAAATCAACGCATTTTTTTCAGTTAAAAGACTTCAATGGTCGGCGGAAGAAAGTTACTCGAGATGGATTAGGAGGCCGAAAAACCAGAGAGTGGCGTGTCTAAGGTTTTCAAATCGCTGAAGAAGCTATCAAGGCCACCTCGAGCTGATCTGCCGTACTTGCTGCTTCGAAACAGTGGCAACGATTGCTTCTTGATCGTAATTTGCAACATGCTGTTCAACTGCCCGCAAATTCGAAACAAGTGCATCACGGACGAGAACCAACCGATCGGATTCCAACTGGGTCGCATTTTCAGAAGAGAAGTCTCCAATGTGACAGAACTACGAAAGCTTTTCCCTGCTCAGTACCAAGTTGATCAACACTGCATTCGAGAAGTTCTGAGTGAAAACATCAGCGACCGCCGTTCGCATTCATCACATTGCTTTCGAGATGGTGCTTTCGAGGATTCTTTTCAAATCGAACCATCAAGGAAGACGTCGGAACGGCTGGAGAGACATTTTCTGGTGGCATCGGAGAGGCGATCAAGAGACGGGCGAGACTCCACAAAAAAGTGCATGGCGCTCAACTGTCCCCAGCTGATGAACGACTACCTCATCGTTGATGTTGCTCAGCGCGGTTCACGGATTCCACGGAGGGTCGAATTTTCTCAATGTTTGGAGCAGAATATCGTCTTCGAGCACTGGCGAATTACGAAAAAGGAGAACTGTTATTGCGGAAAATGCGGAGAAACTCGATTGGAATTGATCTTCACTGGAGTAGGATTGATAATAACACTTTGTTAATTGTTTTCTTTCAATAAATTCTTTTTCAAACTATTTCACTTTACTGCTCAAGATTCTGTTAGATTAGTCTCTTCCTCC
Source organism: Caenorhabditis sp. 40 LS-2015 (assembly GCA_900536305.3). NCBI lineage: Eukaryota > Metazoa > Nematoda > Chromadorea > Rhabditida > Rhabditidae > Caenorhabditis > Caenorhabditis tribulationis. Next base: position 159,388 of record LR543302.1, read on the forward strand.
TGGCTGGCTATCTTTGTAGTGTCACCCGGAAATCGAAACATTTGGTTTTCTAGCCGTAACAGAGAACAGTCATCTTCTCGCGATAGACAAATAATCTAAAAATAGACAGTTTTCTTGGTCGATTATCTTTCAACTTTCATCTCTCAGCGAGGACTAGTTTGGAGGATGGAAATAGAAGATGAAGAACAGATCGAACGGAAGTGGACGGTCGTTATGATTCTAGACCAAAAGAGAAACTGATAGAACATAGAATATGGCACTCCCTACAGATTCCGAGACTCTGAGCATACAGGTGACTGATGGAATCTTTTAGGGTGTCTCTTCAGAAATATGCGGGACTGATCACAATCTTTACTGTTTCTTTAAAAATTCAAATAAAAGGGCCATGTTCGTTTTCCAGTACACTTGCTTGCGCCAGAGATCAAAAGTTAAAAAGTATACTCTACTTGATTTCTATAAAACTCTGTATCTTCATTTTTGTAGTTTATAACTTTTTTGAAAATTGTTGTGACGAATAGTCACGCGACATCAAAACTTGGAACATTTCAGTGTAAATTTCGAACTTTTTCGGCCCAATGATCTTCAACGCGACATAACTGACTTGATTGTGATTTTCTAAAGAAGTTGTCAACTAAAAAAATGAAGATCGAGAGTTGCTTAATACATTCGTCAAGTTTTTTAGGAATCGGGTGATTGGAACATACTTTTTCAACCGCTCAAAGTTGAATATTTTGCACTGAAAATAGCCAAACATGATATCTTACATTGGACGGGACAGCATGTGCGAGCGATTTTCTAGTGAGTTTTTCGGGAAAAATTTTCAGTGCAAAAAGTTTCTTTGAAACAGCCTTTTTTGTTGTGTAAAATTTCTATAGATTTTCCGAAGCCTGAAATGAAAGGATCACAGATGATATGTACTTTAGGACTTTCTAAGCGTTAAGACTTTTTTCTATCCGTTCGCCGACATCACTAGTCACAAAATCTTCATCGAAAAAAGATGGCAACACAAATCAGACCCTTTTTCTTCATATCTTTCCATCTCTTTCTCTCAATTCTCCGTCTGCAGAACCCTTCCACCCCAGAATCGCAGAAACTGTCCACGTGAAACGAAACAGTTTTCGAATTCGTCTTGACAGCATTTTTTGATGGGTCATGCGTCTGTTTACTGGGTGGGTATAACTGGTTTTTGGAGATAGGTATCGAAAGTTGAAAGAATTTCGGAAAATCTTCTCCGTTTCAAAAAAACAAGGTCTTGAGAGGTCTACAAGTTCTCTTACTTGGTCGTAGTCCCCAAAGCGTAGTTGTTCCCATGGAACGCAGTTCCAACTCACCTGCGAAAACCATGACCTTACTGCTTGCTGTGGCCGTGAACGCCGTGAACTCGGCCATCACCAGAACCATCAGACAGTACCAGCGGAGACGAAAGAAGTCGTCTAGATTCGGCAACTGTTTGTCCTCGACCATCATCTCCACTGTCTTCGGGATCACCGAGCATGCTTTGACGTCTTCTGGTGTCAGGAATCGCTCCTCTTCCAAGCTAGAAGAAGATGACGTCGAGGAGGACGTCATTTCTGGAAATGGGACGCGAATGTAACGTAGGGATTGAAAAATCTAATCTTCGATGGTATTGGTGCAAGTTTTGAAACAGGAAAAATCGAGAACGAGAGATCGAGGATAATGAGGAGAGCGCAGAGAAAAAAAAATACAACTTTTTTGGCACGTCAGGCGTTGCTTTCTGCGCCCGGGCTCAATTCCGTGGCCAAAAATCAGCGAAACTTTTGGTCTAGAAGTTCAGAAGGAAAGGTAAATGATTAAACATGAGATATACTCAGATGGAATCAATTTCAGAACCCAACCCATCCGCTAGAACCAGCATTGAAACAGTGAAAATGATTGTGTCCTCCAACTAATTCAACCTTCCAAGAAGAGACACCAGACACACCACTTACTTTTGCCTTCTTTGATTTATGATACTGACGGGGTAGCGTTGAGAAAAAGAAGATGAGTTTTTGAGAAGATGATACGGTTGAAATGGTTGAGAAGACGGTGGTGGAGAAGAAGAAGAAGAACGAATATGATGACGTTGACGGCAAAGATCATTCAAGGAATTTTAATCCTATAAAAGTGGTGAGTCTTGTAGGGAATTCTCAGAAGGGGTTTAGATGATGTTGAGGGCAAAAATCAAAGAGTGTCTAGCTTCTCTGCGTCTCTCTGGAGTTGGTGATGACCCTCGATTAGCTGATTCAAAAATAACAAACTACTTCGGGATTTTCTGAAACAGTGAAAGATTCAAATTTATTATCCATAACCAGTATAAAAAATCAAGTTTCCCGTTTCCCAAATATCCTCTCGTGTCGCGGAGGAAGATGATTCTGGAGATGGACTCCTTTTGTCTCCGGAATCGTGATGCCGAAAATTGAAAGATCCACCAGTTGGATTCCGACAAGCACGAGGTACGGTAGCCAATCGGCGATGTCGCTCTGGAAATTTGGGGATCTTGAAATGGGATTCGAGTGTGTCAAGTTCATGTCTTACATTCTTGTCATTATCATTTTTTCGAAAAAATTTCGGTTTCAAAATTTTCTTTTAAAAAATCGACTAACTACAGTTCTAATGCTTAGTTCTAATGCGGTTCTAATGATCTACCTCTTGGAATGTAACCTCACCAAATAAAACAACTGCGGCGAGAACATGGCTCCAACTCGGCACATGGTCGACACGGCAGACACTGCTAGATTTCTCACGGCCGTTGGATACAACTCATTCACAATCAGGTACTTTGACAGGAACAATTGAGCACACATGGAGATGGTCAGATTGGTTCCCAAGGATAGAATGCTCGTCGCGTTTCCGGTGTACATGCACACGGTGATACCGGTCATACAGATTAATGTGGTTATAGTGGAGAGAATCACAGAGAGTCTACGTCCGAACCATTGGAGTTTGTAGTCCGCCAGGCTCACGGTAATGTTGATGATCCAGCGGGTTGCCTGGAAAGTGATTCGTTTTTTTTGGCGGGGAAGGAATTCCGCACATCTATAACAAGAGCACAGACTACAAGAGTGTCTTTCATGGTTTTATCTTGGTCCTCAAATAAGCTAGAAACTTCAGAATTCCGCAAAAAGCTGTTGCATTCAACGAAGATTTCAAAAACCTATAATTTGCTCTATTTTTCAATTCTCTAGCTCAACTAGCCGCTGAGATATTGAGCTTTAAAGTTCGAACAGTAAACAGTGTGGCTAGGTGAGAGAGTGCAGACGAAGAGAGTGTCTGCGTACTCTCCCCTTCACACACTCTCTCGCCTCCAAGCTCGAAAGAGCGATATCTCGAGAGACAGATGAGCAAGAGAAGTCATATTTTCACAGAATTATTTTCAAACTACGTGTTTTCAAATTCTCGCTCACCCCAATTATCGCTCCATTCCAGTAAACCGATCCGGACAACTTTTCCATGTTGAACAGTAGAGCGTACATTATCATTGAGGAGAGAGCGCTGGAATATAATAAGTTTGCTGTTTCAAAGAAATTTTGATATGAATTCGAGATTTTTAAAGGGTATTAGGATTGGAAAGGAAATGTGGCAGATATCAAAAAGTGACTAACTAACAAAATGTTCAGGACATCTTGAAAAACATTTTGTTAGTTGACCACTTTCTGATAACTGTTACAGGAATAGAGATAAATTTGGTTGAAGTTGAGGTAGGGGGGTAACTTAGAACCCACGGATCTCAGAAGTGGTCCACTCTAGAAAAAAGTTGTCAACTGTGCACTTGTTTAGAATCAAATTTTCTAAATTTTATTAGTTAATAACTTTTTTCTATCTTCATTCGTTTTCAAGATAGAAAGTTTTGAAGCACTCAAAAACTCACAATCCCACCAACAACACCACACTTTGTGCCATCATTTTCCATGTGCAGAATAGATGAATGAATGTGTATTTCTTGGATTCTTCGTTGTCATGTTTTTCAGCTTCGATTCTAAGTATGCTGTCCAGATTCTTCTCGAATTCCGGAGTGTAGAGACGATCGATTTTTCGAACTTTGATCAGAATCCGACGAGCTTCATCGAGTCGTCCTTTCTGAACGAGCCATTGGGGGGATTCCTCGAGGAATCGGAAAAAATTAGACATACATTCCGTCAAATAATCAAGTCTATAGAAAAGCAATGCAAACTATTTGGTTCCCCTAGAAACAGTGATTTTTAGGCAAACTTTTTGTTCTGGTTTAAGAACGAATTCAGCTTTAAAGAAAACTCACATCAACACAAGAACCGATAATCCTGATGCAGCTGAAATAACTACCTGCAAAGATCTCCAATTCTGACAAATCCATGCCAGAAACGAGAAGATGATGTAGTTTGGTGACCAGGTAACGGTGTTCTGAATCCACATTCGATGATACCGTGGAACATTCTCTACCAGGTACACCATTTGAACGCTGAAACCATTGGCCATAGCTGAAAGCAAGAGGAAGCCATGAGAATCTTACACGCTAACACCGCCGGCGAAAACTCCTGCCAGAAATCTCCAGATGGCGAAATGGATCAAATTCGGGGAGCATGCAGCGACGAGGTTGAATAGGGAACTCCCGATGCAAGAGATTATGAGAGTCTGAGAAACGCAGATAGAAATTCCGGTAAAAATGATATACTGCTCATGTTTTTAGCTTAATTCTAAGCCGAGTTATGAGGGAAACTATTTTTGGGTCTGCTAGACTACAAACTACACCTGAAAACATTAGCAGACCCAAACAGCACAGCTGCGAGAGTTGGTCTGCTGAAGTTCAAGATTGTAGTTTGTGGTTTAGCAGACCAAAAAAAGCTGGTCGGCAGTGGGTATTCGGTGGGCCTGCTAAACTACAAACTACAAAAACGACATTAGCAGACCAAAGGCGACGCGCCCTGCGCATTGGGTCTGCTAATGATCGGTCGTGTAGTTTGTAGTCTAGCAGACCCAAATTTTGTTTTCCTTATAACTCGACTCAAAATCATCGGAGTAACTTGAAAAATGGTTTGTTTTTCAGGAAATGTTTGACACTTTCAGTTGAGTAACAAAATCTCACCTTTCTCCTTCCAAAACTATCCGAGACCTGTCCGAATGCAGCGGCTCCGACGACTATCCCAAACGTCTGCACCGTGATGGTATTTTTCACTTGTTTCGCGTCATCACACACATAATTAAACTGTAAAAAGGAACATTGTGCATTTTCAAGTGCGATAGAGCGCGTTTATACTCACCTCCACTTGCACTGATTTGAATTGATAGTCTAAAACGGGAGTCAAACATTTTGACTCGCTTTTTAAAGCATCAAATTGATGGCAACTGCTGATAGTGGAGTTGTAGTCTTGGCAACTGGTTACGGTAGGTGTGGCACCTTAAGCAAACCTTAGGATAATAACTGGACTAGAAAAAATGGTCCATTTTTCTCGATCTTTTTCTTGATGGTTCTCCTTTCTCGGGTACTCATTTCCAAACTATCAGCGATCCCGACTTCAACGCATTTTTTCCATACCTCACTATCAAAGAGATCCGGGCGCCAGTAGGCGGCGCTTCATCATCTCACCATCACCTTTATAACTGCCACCACGCGCGTGACTCACTTGGAATTGCGTGGTGTAACTGGTAACATCACTGACCACTAAACTTGACACGCGGGTTCGATTCTTTTGACGGCTGTTTTTCTTTCGATTCTTTTTTTGAGTGTGTTACAACGTCCAATGCAGAAGTGTCGTTCTTAGAATTTTTCGATATTAGGCGAATTTTCGAAACCGTAATTTTTTTTCTTGTTCCCAAATATTACTGTTTCTCAATCATAAGTTGCTGGTTTTTACTGTTTTTCTACCCTAGCTTTGATCAAATTTCTGAATGTGAGAGACGCAGAGAAGTCAAAATCAGAGGATCACAAATCCCTCTCATTTCGCCACACTCTCTAACTGACTCACCTCCGAAAACCATAAAAGTAACATTGGCCATTGAAACAAACGCCGTGCACTCGGCCATCACCAAAATCAGAATACAGTACCATCGAAGTTGAATCAAGTCATCCCAAGTTTTGACCGTCTTTTGAGATTCGGGCATAATCAATGAAAAGATAATAGGACACTGTCTTGTTTAGAAAACGTCAGACAGGCAAAGAAATGATAAGAGGGAGAGGGTGAAAGAGGAAGTATTCCAGTTTCCTTGATTCCAAAAATTTCCAATTTTTGCGGTTTCAAAAAGTTTTATTATTTAATCAAGACAAAACTCAAACAATCTGTAAAGCTTAAGTTCGTTTGCCAAAGATTCTCTTGTGTTTCGGCGGCAAATGATTCTCGAGATGAACTCCTTTGGTTTCGGGAAGGAATAGGCACAGTATGACCAGATCCAAAAGTTGCATGATGACGAGGACGGCGTAGGGGAGCCATTGGGCGATGTCGGTCTGCAAGATTACTGTTTCAACGGGAATGAATGGAAAATAAGAATATGGAAAACAATCTGATGGCTTCTGAATCTCTGTGAAATTTATCTTACTAGGGAACCTTGGGAAATGGAATGCTGACTGTTATGCTGGCTGTTAGAATGAGCAGGTTTTGATACATATAATGGTATCTTCAAAAACTGCGGTCGGCCTCCAGAAGTCGTTGAGCAGTCAAGAGAACTTCAGAAGCTTATAACTCGACTTCTGGATGTCGATAGAAGGTTTTGAAAACGCTATTATACGTTTCAAAACCTGCTCTTTTTAATGGTATGCATCACATATTGAAGAGGCATATTCTTGATAGAAAGGTACTCCCCAATTTCACAACTTACCAAGAAAAACAATTGCGGCGAGAACATGCTTCCGATTCGGCTCATCGTCGATACGGCAGAAACTGCCACATTTCTGACGGCAGTCGGATACAACTCGTTCACCATTAGATACTTTGCAATGAACAGCTGGGAGCACATGGCCAGTGCCAGCGTGGTTCCCACACTGAGCACTTGACCCTTTTCTCCAGTCATCATAATATAGACAGTGACAACCGTCAAAGAGATTAGCGTCAGGACCATTGAAATGATATTGACGAGTTTTCGACCGAACCATTCTAGTTTGTAGTCGGCGATGCTCACTAGGATGTTCACAATCCAGCGGGAGGCCTGAAAGTCACGGTTTTTGGGGTATATCTCAAGAACCAATAGAGATGGGGAAAAACTGTCAACTAATAAAATGTAGGAAATTCGATTTTGAGCAGTTTTACAGTTGACAACTTTTTGAAAGGAGTGACGACTGTCGAGATAAATTTGTTTGAAGTAACCGCTCCTTTCATCAAACTTATCTCTATTTCTGTAACAGATACAAAAAAGTTGTCAACTAATTAAATGTTCAAGACAGCATAGGAAACATTTTGTTAGTTAATTATTTCTTGACCTCTGTTACAGAAAACAAGATAAGCTGGATGAAAGTGAAAACGCAAAATTTTTCGGAAAATTTTTTGCACATTGACTTTATTAGCTTATCCATTCCTACACTACTTACCCCTATAATAGCACTGTTCCAATATAATGATCCTGATAACGTCTCCACGTTGTACATCAGAGCGTAGACGATGAATGTAGTGCAGATACTGAAAAACAATTGTCTCTGTTTCAAGGAGATAACAGGTTCTTCTCCCTCCTTCCCTCATACTGCCTCTGCCACAGTGTTGTCTATGCCCTCCGCTGCCTCTTTCGCCGCGTGGGGGTATAGCTCAGTGGTAGAGCGCTCCCTTAGCATGGGAGAGGGCTGGGGTTCAATTCCCCATACCTCCAGAAATCTTTTTTCGGTTTTTTTATTTTCAATTTCTTTTCGACAACTGAAAATTACTCACATTCCAACGATAAACGTGACTGTTTGCGATATCATCTTCCATGTGCAGAATAGGTGGATGAATGAGTATTTCTTGGCTTTTTTGGAACTTTTGTTGTGTTTTTCCTCTTCGATTTTGAGGACCTCATCTAGATCCTTCTCGTATTCCGGTGTATAGAGGCGATCGATTTTTCGAATTTTTATCAGAAGACGTCGGGCTTCATCCATTTTTCCTTTTTGGACGAGCCAGCGAGGCGATTCTTCGAGAAGCCTGAAAGTTGGAGAAGTTGAACTCTCAGAAATCAGATCTAAAAAAACAAAAAATTCCGTTTCAGCAAAACTTCAAAATTTCTATATATTGTTTCTAATAGTAATTATACCGAAGTCACCATCTACTTACATCAAGGAGAAAAACGAGAGTAGAGAAGCTGCGGAAATCACCACCGAAAGAGTTCTCCAATCATGAGCCAGCCAAGCGATATACGGGAAAAGGATTAGGTTGGGGGACCAGGTGATCGAGTTCTGAAAGTTTTGAGTCTAGAAATGTCATACTTGTAAAAGGCCGGCCCGTCCGGCCCGGTTAGGAAAATTTGATAAGAATGTTGAGTAATTTTTTTTCCAAGTTTTTTTAAAAAGCTATCAAAAATGAACAAGAAAACTCTTCAAATTTAAAAAAAAGTGAGTTTCAAAAAAAAGAGCAAGAAAATCCGATTTTTGCTTCAAAAATTTTTTTTCTTCGAATTTTGCTCCAGAAAACCGGGCCGAAATTTGAAATTTCTGCTAAGAACTATGTTACTGAACCAAATTTCCATCTCCCAATAAAATCTTTTCTTGAAACCGTAAACGTTTTACCTGAATCCACATGCGATGATTTCGCGGAATATTCTCCACCATGTAAACCATTTGAACACTGAAAACTTAGAAGTTAGTTAAACTCCAAAAGAAAATTTTGACTTACACAGTGATTCCACCGGCGAAAACTCCAGCAACAGTGCGCCAGATGGCGAAATAGACCAAATCTGGTGAGTAGGAGGAGATGAGGTTGAAGATGGCATTACCAATGCAGGAGACTATGAGGGCCTGGAACAAAATGAGGGAGTGGGCTGGAGCATTTTTCAGCTTTACAGTCATCTAGATAGTCTCAAAATACACGAGAATGATCTAAAATTTCTTCAACCGAAAACTGACCGAATTTGACCGATTTTCGCTAATTTCAGCTTCAGAAAATGGAAAATGTATCGAGCCAGAATCGAGCATTTTTACAAGTTCTAATTTCACCGAAAATGGCTCAAAAAGTTCTAGATTGATCCAGGGGCTCACATAGGAGTAGTTTTCTTCTCGAAGCCCTTGATTATAAAAACTATCGTGAAACAGAGAAATTTGTCTGACCTTTCTCCTCCCGAAATTATCCGAAAACTGTCCGAAAATCGCGGCTCCCACCAGCACCCCGAACGTCTGAATTGTAATGGTGTTCTTCACCATTTTGGCGTCCTCGCAGATGTAATTGAACTGCAAAAAAATAAGGTGTGAAATCAAGGAAAAGGAGGCTTTGGAGTACCTCGACTTGAACAGATTCGAATTGGTACTCTAGGACCGGCGTGCATCCGGAGCGGTTTTTCAGGGCGGCCAGTTCAAGGCATCCGTTGACCACGATGCTGTCACAGCCGACGACGGTCGGGTTGGCTCCTGATAATATCGCCTTTTTTTAAATAATCCATCAGACCGATTAGGTAGAATTGTTCATGGATCGATAAACATTCGCTTTGAAACAGAAAAAGTTTATAATTTTTTTTGTGTTTTTCTGGACAACAAACGGCACAGACTGCTCAGAGTCCTGAGCAATTTTTAGCAGCATTAACCAACCTCCAAAAACCATCATAGTGACACTGGACAATGCCGTGAACGCGGTGATCTCGGCCATGAAGAGCACTAGAAGACAGTACCAACGAAGCTCGATCAGATCGTCCAGATTCTTGAACTTGGCTCCTTTTGTCAAAACTTCCAAAGTCTTCTGATCCTCGACGTCGTCTTTTATGAAGTTCTCATCCTCGGATTCGGAGGATGCTGTGGAAGATGTGGTGGTGGCCATCTGGAAAACTTTGAAGATTTGTAGAAAAAATTACGGTTTCAAAGAAAATCAAAATTGAGTTCTGCAAAAACGAAACACTTTTTCACTTAGGGACTACGACTATACCAAAAACCTGTATCGAAGCAAGGATGTGAAACTTTTTGAAACGGTAATTCTCTTTTGAATTATCCAGCGTATATCCAGTTTTATGGAGATCTGACAGTTGTCATAGGCTAGGGGGAACACTTTCCGCAAGGAGGGCGTTCCCGCATCTCTGTGCCCTCTTCCCTCTTGTCTCTTGAGTGACCCGCGGACTGATTCATTAAGAGAGTATGCGCTAGGACCCGGACAGATAGCTGTTCGCGGTTTCTCTCTATTTTAGTCCTTCTCTTTTAGCCTTTCATTTAAACTTTTCTTTTATGTTTAGTTGGACCTTTAGTTTAACTCCCTTATATTATCCCCCCTAGCTCTAGTTACTTATGGAACCACTATTTAACCTTTCTCTTAAGAGCTGACTAATAAAGGATTGTAACATCAGTACAACCGTGTTCTATGAGTGTTGGGATACAAGTAAGTGGAGGATAACCGTCCCTCTCCATCAGGGGACTTGGCTTATCAAACAGTCCTGGTCTAGGATCCGACAACTCGGTCATTGCTTCACGAAAACCCTGCTTAGGGTGATGTGCTACAGTACTTTAAAGGGACATGGTCAAATTTCAAGTCGGTTATTGTTAAGAAGTTTTCGCAGTGAAGACCTTAGAAGCTTGAATTTGGGATTTCTAGGCCATCACAAAGCAATGTTGAAGTCCATATCTTGAGGACACCAAAAAACTTGTCAGATCTTGTGAATCTCAGTTTAAAACAGAGTTATGACAAATCGAAGTTGGTGACCTAAAAATCCGAAATTCGAATTCCTAGGCACACACTTTCAATTGTCGTAACTCATCTCGAACTTGAGATTTTTTCAATTTGAAAAGTGCGTTGAGATCTGTGTCCCAAGATGTGTCCATTAAGCTCACTCTGGAAAAAAAACCTGCTGAAATATATTGACCAAACATTCGGAGGAATATGTATAGGAAACGTCGAATGTACCTTCGACAACTGTGATCTACTTGAGGTGAAACGGAAAAAATTGGGTAAAAATTTTGAAACTTTTATAAAATTGGAACATTTTTGGAGAGGAGAATAACAAAAAACTAAAGAATGAAATAAGGAAGGAAAAACAGTATCCGGTATGCGACCCCTATAATTGTGACTTGTGTAAGCGAGAGAGACGAGAAAGGACGAAAATAAATCAAAAATATCATCAAAAATCAGGAGGGGTGGCGCCAGGGGTGTAGTTCGTGAACCTTCCTATCCAATCACTTCCGGTTTCCATTTTTCTCAATTTGGAGAAAAAATCGAATGAGAAAGTGAAAAAGGAATGGCCGAAGAAGAAAAAATGGAAAATGATCAAGAAGAGAAGGGGAAAATTATGAAAATTGTATTCGTCGCACCTTGAAATTGTGTGGGGAGATTGATGAGATGGATGATAGTGATGACAGATTGGCGGCAGATGACGACCACTCTTTTTGATCATTTTGTTATAGGGGTATAAAAACCCCCTCTATTCACTGATAAGACAGTTCTTCTGTCATATACTAATAAACTCTTACACACAGTATTCGGGTCATGAGCATATTATAAAATATACCCCGAGCTCAGACTTCACGAGCCTCGGGGTATAACATGGAGGTCCCACCATCGAACTTTACTATACTGTTGTTTTTCACAATTATTCATAANGTGTGTGTGGACTCGCTCCGAAATATCACCTGCTCTTTTAAGTGTAAGATACAAAATTCAGTACTCAAAAAATCAATAATTCTCAAAAATTCTTTCTCAAAAATTATCTCTCATTATCTGCTCAAATATGCTCTCCCTGATACGCCCGTTTATCGTTTCTCTGTCGCCCATTCCCCAAGGAGAATCGCCGCCAAAAGTCGTCAAAATTCGTCATTATGTCGTCGTTTTCCCAAGGAAAATCGCTGCCGAAAATTTCGAAATGATTCTTCGCCGAAGTTGCATGGGTTCCGAAGTTGAAGAAATGACGAAAGTTGCCCAGAAGATCATGAAAAACCAGCGAAAAACCTCTCCAAAGTTGTGTGAAGCCAGCCCGACGGTATACGTATCGGAGGGCGCCGAAGGGTTCTACGGATTCCCCTAGGCAGGCAGGAGTTGGTCGAGTGTCTAGCTACGGCTGACAGGCAGAGAGTGAAGCCACCCGACGGTCTAATTGATCCGAGGGGCCGAAGGGTTCTACGGATTCCCTAAGGCAGGCAGATAAAGAAGTAGAAGCTTCTAAAAAACTCCGAAGAAGAGTTGAGTGGTGTCCACATGTTGAATGCCCGGAAAATTCTGAAAAAAAAGCGAAAAAATCGCCCAGAAATCGATAATCTCGATCAAAAATCTGAATTTCAATCGAAAAATCGATAAATTCGCCGAAGAATCTGAAAAGTCTTCCTGAATATTCGCAAAATTCGATAATTTCGAATCTGAACCACCCGAAATGCGATTTCAAATTCGCGCCGAAATTCCGGAAAAAACATTGCTCATCCTTCATTTACGGGCAAGACCCGACACGCGACGCGTCCGCAACGCGGCCGTCGCCCAGGAGCAACGGGAGGAAAAATCAAATCCAAAAGAGTTTCTCTCATTTTCATTGTTTTTTCCCTCAAATTTATCGGATTTCGGCCGAAATTATTGCTTCAACTGAAAAAATCAGCGAATATTTCAGAATTCAAGGTGAAATTTCGAAATTCTAGCCTGAAATTTTGAGAAATTCCTCAAAAATTCAGAAAGTCCGAAATTCGGGGTGAGCGAACGCGTGGCCAAGCTCATTGCTTGAAAAGTTCACCTCCGAATACGAAAAGGCTTAGAAAATCGATAAACAACAAAAATTTCGAAAATTCGAAGAAATTCAGAATTGCATCATCGCAAAAATAGCTCAAAATTGAGTCTTAAAAGCTTGATATTGTTAATTCTTGCTCAATCGTTCTTATCGCTCGTTATTGCTCAAATCGCTCGTATATCGCAAATTATCGTGAATAATTCAAGTTCATTCCAGAATGACCAAAGCTCATCACGATTATGGCCACAGCCGGACCATCTTGCGACGTCTCCAGAATTCCCCAAGGGGACAAACGGCGAAAAGGTATTAATTTCAAAGAATTGACCTTTTTATTAGATTGCTCATTCTAGAGTCAATACGACCCAAGGTCGACGACGCCAAGAGACAGGAGGCCGAGCGAGAGCAAGGAAGCACCGCCACGACTCCAGAAGTAAAGGAGAATGGAGAGGTTGCTAGTTCGGAAAGATCGCCGAGCGAAAATACAATTTTCATTCCAGAAATCCACCAGCCCAAGGCACTGGAGATCGGCGAGAACACCGAGCAGAATACCGGCGAAATTCCCAAGAAAGCCGAGCAAGAGACGAAGAACATCCCCAAGGGAGAGTAAAAGAAGAAGAAAGAGACCGAGATCATAAAGACCAGCAAGATCGTCGAGATCTCCGTAAGCGGAGCATCGAATAAGGTACTATTGAAAAAATTCGTGCCAAAAAATTAAGATTCTGAAATTCAGATCGCCGACGATGAAAAAGAGCTGAACTAAAAAATGGAGACCAGCAGACCACCAAAGTGGCTCCATCGAACTCGGAGGCTGAGCGCGAGACAAAAGAGGAGATCGAAGAATAGAAGATCTACCGTCACCCCAAGGGAATGATTATGGAAACCATGATCTCCCCCGCTCCAGCCAATCTCTTCCACGAAATACTCCCCAAGGAGGCAAGAAGAAGGACAAGGTTAGTAATAATAAACAACAGCGAAAGATAAAACAAATTATCTTCAGAGGCGTGCCAACATCACCTATCGCGTCGCGATAAGGAAATGAAATGAAACGGACAATAACACTCCGAAGGGAGCAAGATAACCGCCGAGCCATACTCAGCCCCAAGGGGACGAGGTCCCCACGGTTCCACAAAATCAGAAGACCGAGAAGGCCGCGGATGCTATGTCCCAAGGAAGCCAGCATAGAAAAGAGCCCAGGCTCTAATCAAATCTTGTTAACCTGTTACTTATCATTATCATGTTTGTTGTTGCTACCGTATCGCTGAAATAAAATGCTAACACCAAGTCCTAGAGTAAAGTTACAAGCCAGCATACTAGAACCTACGATACATGAGCAAGACACGTCATGGTCGCTCCCTTATCGGTTCAGTAGTCAGCGAAGATGCATTCAAATCGAGAGGAAAGATTTGAGAGTGAGAAAGAGAAAGAGAGATAAGAGAGAGAGAGTACACAGCCAGACTCAAGAGTCATAAAGAGTGTGAAAGCCAGCTGGACGGTCTAAGGGCCGGACAGTGCCGGAAGGGTTCCAAGAAGCCCCAAGGCAGGCTAGCCAAAATATTGAAGGCTAAAAGGTTCATGTGACCTAGAATGAAAAAGGTTCATGTGACCTATAAAGTGTCTGGAAGGCTAAGTGCCACAGATACCTCCCGAGAGCAGTCGCCGAAGTGCGCTAAAGTCGATGTTACTATAGCCCAAGGGAGAGAAGTCAGCCAAAAAAAGAACTAAAGGCGCTTCTGAATCTTGTATAATAACCAAGATGAGATACTGTAAGCTTCAGCGAGTACAAAAGTACAAAGTTAAGAAGTAAAGGAAGTCTTACAGTGATCTATGCGCTGGAGCAAAGCGCGAACCATACGTGGTTTGGCCGAGCCTTGTCAACTCGGAAAATTGAAGCGAATGCATGACGAATCGTCAGTCTGTCAAGAGTGAAATGGTACTTGCCATCACGATTCAAGTTCGATCATTGATCGGAAGTGACTGGAAATGGACTTGCCATCCATTGAAGTGAGGAAACTGAACATAAAGTCATTGTAGCGGGAGCTCCAATTTGGACCCTACGGCTACAAAGCTGTGGAGAGTCTTGGTCAAATCGACCGAGATGGTCGTTACAATGAACTTGACGATAAGAAGCAAGCAGTCAAAAACCGAATTCAGCCGTAGTGGCAGTGCGACCTTGAAGGCGCCACTCTGACTAATCAGCTGTGCAAGAAAAAATGGTTCAGTTTCCGATTCTAAAAAGTTCTCAAGGAGCAACATCCCCAAGGGGCGGCAATCCCGACAGAGACAACGCTCTGCAATTAGAACACTCCAGTAGATCAGACAAGAAACGTAATTGTCATAATAAAGGAATCTTGAGTCAGACCCGATCGACAGACATTCGCCTTCAAAGTTGATAAATCTCAAAGTCACGAACGAGAATTTATTTCGAACCACCCCCTGCAGCCTGATCGAAAGCTTGCGATGGTGTGTTTTAAGCAAGACTAGCTCATAGCGTCGCCCTCGCAGATAGTGGGCCACCGAAGGAGTAGAACCGACTAAACCCGGCACCCTTCGGTCCCAAGCGAGACTCCCGACGAAAGTAAATGATGTGCCGATACGTCGCTAATTCCGCACACATACGACTTCCACCCTCGTGCTGGTATGAGTGAAGAACCGCTGATCAAGTGAAGCAGATTACCGAGACGTCGGCAATCGAGTGGATCTAAAACACATCATAGAAACAAGTAAGACATCAGATACAGGGCCAGATACACAGGTATCTAGCGACAACCAGGGCGATGTTCCCACAGGGCGAAGTACCCAACCATATCATGTTACCGTTGTTACCACCAGGACGATGTTCCCACCAGGTGCGAAGTCCACCTTCAGGGTAGAAACTTCCCTCATAATAAAGTCAGGGTAGAAACTTCCCTCATAATAAAGTCAGGGTAGAAACTTCCCTCATAATAAAGTCAGGGTAGAAACTTCCCTCATAATAAAGTCAGGGTAGAAACTTCCCTCATAATAAAGTCAGGGTAGAAACTTCCCTCATAATAAAGTCAGGGTAGAAACTTCCCTCATAATAAAGTCAGGGTAGAAACTTCCCTCATAATAAAGTCAGGGTAGAAACTTCCCTCATAATAAAGTCAGGGTAGAAACTTCCCTCATAATAAAGTCAGGGTAGAAACTTCCCTCATAATAAAGTCAGGGTAGAAACTTCCCTCATAATAAAGTCAGGGTAGAAACTTCCCTCATAATAAAGTCAGGGTAGAAACTTCCCTCATAATAAAGTCAGGGTAGAAACTTCCCTCATAATAAAGTCAGGGTAGAAACTTCCCTCATAATAAAGTCAGGGTAGAAACTTCCCTCATAATAAAGTCAGGGTAGAAACTTCCCTCATAATAAAGTCAGGGTAGAAACTTCCCTCATAATAAAGTCAGGGTAGAAACTTCCCTCATAATAAAGTCAGGGCGGAAACTTCCCTCATAATAAAGTCAGGGTAGAAACTTCCCTCATAATAAAGTCAGGGCGAAGTACCCAACCATGTCACCCCTTGAGTATCTGACTCATACCCAAGGCAGTCTAGCACAAGAAACCTTGGCAGACACCGTTTTCTCTAAGAATCCTGTAAGACTGAGTACGGTAGTGAAATCTGAATCAACTCCGACTCTTTCCGAAGAATTCATAAGTTCCTACATATCATGCTTCAAAGATCAAGCAAACAACAGTCTTCCCCAAGGGGACGGCGAGCCCAACAGACTCGCAGATCTCCACGGAGAATTGAAAAAGAGTCTCATTGACCTCCAGGCGTCGCCAGAGTACATTGAGATCAAACTCGCGATCGAAACGTTCAAGCAAGATCCGAACGTCGAGACCGTCCCCAACGAAATGAGAGACCTCGTCAAACACGAGATGTATCTCCAGAACATCCAGAAAGTTCGGTTCAAAACCAAGATCCAAGATACAACAACTATTAAAATCAGAGAATCACCAGTTTCCACGGTACCCCCCAGAACAAGTATCATTGAAATGGGAGCTCCAATTCTGGACCCTATACCTGAAAAGGTATGGAGAGTTTTGGTCAATTCGACCGAAATGGTCATCTCAATGAACCTGGAGTCAAGAGGGAGTCAGCTAACCGCAGTCACCCGTAGTGGCAGTACGGCTATGAATACGCCACCCTGACTAAATATCCCGGAAGAAATGGTTTCCGATTGAATAATTATGTTGTTCGTATCCCCAAGGTTACCAACGGGAAGAATCCGAAAACTGAGCCAGGTTCCTAAAACAATTGTCAGAATCTATCAACAAGATTCGCCATCCTGCCACGGCAGCGAACACGGCAGACGAAGATTACGAAATACGATTACTCAGTCCTCACACCCCAAGAAGGGAAAGCTAAACGGACAAATCTGACAGTGCTAAAACCCAAAGTGAACTCAGTCACCGGCTTCGGAACCACAGTAACCGTCCTATCTAAAATACACAAGTCATTCCTCAAAAGGACTTCCCCAAGGGGACCCAGCATCCACCTGAGCAGCAAGTCTCTCTCACTATCTCAAGTACAAAGAAAATAGTGTCAAGCGAGTCAAAAATGATCGAAAGAACCTTCCAAAAAACCAAAATTGCCAGGAGAAGAGGAACGGTATCATTCCCTGAACCAAGTACCCCAGGCACCGAGGACACGTATCCTTTCAGGAAGTCGCTTGAAGAAACGATATCTGTATGAAAAGTACACCGAATTCGTGTAAACCAGTATCATTGAAATGGGAGCTCCAATCTTGGACCCTATACCCGAAAAGGTATGGAGAGTTTGGTCAATTCGACCGAAATGGTCATCTCAATGAACTCGGAAGTAGCGAAGTCACCGTGCCAATCAATACTATTGAGAAGCGGTAGGCTGATAACCACCGATCTTGCTACAAATATACTTGGAAGCTCATGGATAGCCCTCAGAAGAGGAAAGAACTTGTTGTAAACAGACGATCAAGATCGCTGTCTTAGAAGACACTCACCCAACCAAGTGACAAGTAGCCTGAAAACCGGCAGAGACCATCGATCTCATTGGAATATTGTGTCCACTTCTAGCAGCCCCAAGAAAATCATGCAAACTTGCTGGGTTGAAGATGGAGCAAAGTGGAATGATAAGCGAGATCTGGCCACACCAACTCCTGAGCTCTGGAAAATGTGAGAGAATTGAAAGATCGAAACGATTCTCACAATACCCCCAAGGGGATCCAACCACTCCGATCATTCCATACACAAGAACAAAAATCAATGAGGAAACTTGTCATATACATCCACCGAGTTCTTCCAGCGATTCTCAAAAATCCCAAAACATCAATGGGAATACTATCCGAGGAAACAATTGCATAAAGCAACCAAGATCAGCCAATCTCAGACGCAAAATGGCGAAAAAACATTCGTCATTCAGCAAACTGTGCAAATTCTGAGCATCTTGGATACTCCTTATCTTCTGAACTGAAAAAGAGAATAGATGAAGATGGAAATTACTGACTCAAAAGAGAAAGGAAGTCAAGAGTACTCCCCCAGGAGGCTCACGAGCCAATCCTGACACACTCAAAACACGTACTCGCTGAGCCCATCGCCATAAAAACATAAGGCTATCGGTCACTGACCATCTGCGCTCAAAAAACAAGTACTAGATCAACCAAGACTAAAAACTTGTCCAGAGAGTGATCGCACAATGCACAAGATGCAAAAAAGCGAGTGGAAAACCGTCAGCGTACCCACACTCTCGAGTACTCCCACCACCAAGAACAGAGTCAACCATCCTCGATCATCATTCTCTACATAGGGTATTCGCTGGCACTAAAATCCACATCCGAAAGGAGAGGAAAACATGGTAGCCCCAAGGCCAAGTGACTCCCAATTATCAGAAGCCCGTCCAGAGATCCCACCCCATGACTATCCATACGATCCCAAAAGATCGTCAGAGACTCGAACAAGAGCTCATCTGAGAGAAAATCTACATAGTCCTTGAAGAGATCTAAAAATAATGGACACTAAGCCACTTCCTCCTCCGTCGTGAATCCAAAAACAAGGCTAGCGATGCTCTACCCTGGAACCGGAAAGCGGTCAGGTAGTATTCAATCAATACCAACTCAGTCAGAAGAGACAAGGGCCAATCGGAATCCCCTAAACCGTAACATGGTGGCAAACATGGTATCGAATCCCAAACACCAAACATGGTGCATCGAAAGATCCAAGATTCCGAAGACCCAAAGTATCCATAGAAGATATGCCAATCACAGCTGATCTCCCGACAATCGGTGAACCAGTAAATGATAAAGAGGAAATTAACAATGACACCCAAGAGCATGAGCCTAAAAGAAGAAGTAGACGAATACAAAGATCCAAATCCGACTCCTCAACAGTCGTTGGATCACAACTCGAAGTAACACCCGAGTGTATAACTCGCGAGTATCTCCCAAGGAGGCCAAGGCCCCTTACTCCACCCACGTCCACTCGACAGTCGTCACCTTCTTGGCCCCCCTGGCCCCCCGGGCCCCCGGAGTGTTGTCAATTCTACGCCTCTTCAGGCGCGAATCGCCAACCTGCCGGCGATTTAATCCAGGGTCTTTGGAATTTGCCCTCAAATTCTCCCTGAATTATCGCCTT